>SEYY01002140.1:30000-35000 GCA_009176605.1 Armadillidium nasatum | reverse complement strand
TATATATATATATATATATATATATATATATATATATATATATATATATATATATATATATATATATATATATATATATATATATATATATATATATATATATATATATATATATATATATATATATATATATATATATATATATATTAGGGATGGGCCAAATAGTGAATTTGACGGATAACCGGATACTGGATATCCGGCAAATTTCAAAAAACAGATACCTGAAATCCGGATAAAATTGTCGGATATTGCTTAAAATTCACATTAATTGTTAATTTAACTTTTGAATTATATATATATATATATATATATATATATATATATATATATATATATATATATATATATATATATATATATATATATATATATATATATATATATATATATATATATATATATATATTATATATAGGATAGCTTCCCCTAAAAAAAAATAAAAAAAAAAAAAAAATTTCCAAGGTAAGAAAAAAATATTTGTTAAAGGTAACAATTGTTTGCACACATGAAATGTCATTCAAAACTCTTTTAATTTATCATGTTAATGGGTTATATTCTCCAAATTTTTGGCCGTTATTGTCTGTACACTCTTTGAGTCATTTTCTGAAGACTACCATGACTCAACGGGCCATGTCAGGTGGAACAGAGGCTATTTCACGCCGAATAAAAACCTTAAAGTTGTCTACGTTTTGTGGTCAATGAGTTTACACTCGTTATTTAAGTAGTCCCACAAAAAACAATCACAAGGAGTGAGGCCAGAGGACCCCAATTATGGATCGACCGGGACCCAAGCCCCGGCCAAACCCAAGGCATTTTTACTGACTTCGGTCTCAGCTAATAATCAGGAAAAACCGTGGATTACCTTCTGGGTTAATGGAAAATTATACTTATTAATGGAGGATTAAATCAAACAAAATATAAGAAAATTAAGGTTTTAATTTCATTATTCGTTCGTTCCATATTGAGTGTGGCAAAATGAATGCAACATAAAAGAGGAAACAAACAAATTCATTCACTTAAATCACTATTCACTATCAGAATCTTCTTGAACATTTACATCATAAGTTTTAGAATTTGTGAGAGTGAAAAGTTCAGGAATATAGGGCAGGGCCTCTTATAATTTTGTCTAAATCGAAGAATATCGACAGATTGGTAATCCTTTTTTTGCATATAAAATATAAAGATAATTTTAATTTATCTCCGGGATTTTTTGAGTTTGACAATTTTACATTTGCATTTTTTTTAAAGATTATTTAGAGAGCGTTGATAGGCTTGGCTCGCGATACATCTGTGTTTTTTGTGAATTTTTGCCCTTGTCTCTCTTTGTTCTTTAGTTCGTTGGCTTGGAGCCTTTTTATTGTCATTTACCTTCTAGAGGCGTTTGAATAAGGAAGTTTAATAACTTCGAAACATTATGCCCATGTTTTAGGGTATTTCTATTTATTTTCATTTTAATTCTTTGTTAAAATGTCTTAGTGTTTTATCTTTTATCGTTTTACAAAGTGGTTCCCGTTATTGTATTGTTAGAGCACGAGCGAGTTTAGTGTTCTTAAAAAGTTTATATATATATATATATATATATATATATATATATATATATATATATATATATATATATATATATATATATATATATATATATATATATATATATATATATATATATATATATATATATATATATATATATATATATATATATATATATATATATATATATATATATATATATATATATATATATATATATATATATATATATATATATATATATATATATATATATATTACACTTGAAACGCCGTGTATCGGGACACGTCGGCCTTTAATTGGACTCTGTATTTCATATATTCCAAAAGTCTGGTTGAAATTAGTAGGTCTCCAGTCTTTGTCCACCAGTGGATAGAGCCTTTTAACTTAAAAACTTAAAGGCAACTGACGATTGAAGAATGAAAATAAAAATGGAATAAACTGTCGTATAGATTTAGTGAAAATAATTAAAAAAAAAAAAAAAAAAAAAAAGAGTTTTTTTTAAATAAATTTTTTACAAACAAAATCATTATATTGAATAATTATATTAATCAAGTTCATTCGTATAGGACATTACTCTTCATGCATATCTTCCTTTAATTAATTAATTAATAATAATAATAATAATAATAATAAAATAATAATAATAATAATAATAATAATAATAATAATAATAATAATAATAATAATAATAATAATAATAATAATAATAATAATAATGGAAAGACATACACACAATAACAACAATAAAAATCTTAAAGAAAGATAGATAAACAACTACAAAAAAAAAAAAAAAAAAAAAAAGAGAGAGAGAGAGAGAATGAAAGTTGTTGAAGCGAGAACGTCGACGACGACTCCGACGACGACGCTGACGACGACGCTGACGACGCCACGTGAAGGAAGGAAGGAAGGAGGAAGGAATGTGTAGCTTGGATGCATCCAATTTGTAGCTATTGTTGGCGCGCTTTTTCGCTGTTTGCTTTTCTTTCTTTTTTCACATTTTTTTTTTTTTTTTACCTTCATGTTTAGGACTTTCAACCACAGATTTTCAACACAACCATTTTTCATTTATTACTCATAATATATATATATATATATATATATATATAATATATATATATATATATATATATATATATATATATATATATATATATATATATATATATATATATATATATATATATATATATATATAATATATTCTGGTGCATGGGCAAAGGTCAGAGACCTACTAATTTCAACTAGAGTTGGAAGAATGCTACTATCTTGAAGTCTCGAATAACCTCCCAACCATACTCCTTATATTTCAAAGCATTTAGTAGACGTTTGACACTGTTGTAGTCCTCCTTGAGATGAATGTCAATGAAGGTCCTCCAGTCATTTGTATTGCAAGTAATTCCAGTTGTATCAAACAGATCGGATGCTTCATTGCAGTAGCGTAGCCCAAATGTTTTTGACATTCTCTTTGGATGGTCACTCAAACACTGTTATACAATAATTCCCATTCTTTGAGCCTTGAAAGTAAAGACTTTGTTAATTTAAGATCTCTGACAAGGTCATTCAGGTTTTTATTTTTTATTTGGATATCAGATTCCTTCCACCACTTGCACCTCTGGGATTGTGGTTCATATCCTGTTTTTGAAGTAGCAGGTATAAGAAGATCTGCACTGTGTGGTACTGTTATAACTGAAGATAGAAGGTCTGAGTATAGTTTAATTGGGGTTGCATTTTTGACAGCTCTTCGTTTGGGGGAATCCACAATACAGAAGTAACAGTTAGTTGAGTGAACCTTGGGACTCACGCCAAATTCTCTGAATGGTATACTTCATGACTCTCTTTTCCACTCAAACCATCTTACAGAAAAAATATTCTACTTGCATTTATTTCATATATTCGTTTAAGATTATATTTTTCATACAAGCAACAGTTGTCTTATCTTCCAAAGTTTTTTTTTTTTTTTTTTTTTTTTTTTTTGTAGTATTCACAAGCAACATGAGATGCCCACGATTTGTCTTGATCCCCAACTGGCATGCTAAAATATACCATATAAGCTTTACGCATTTTAATAGATGTTGTTACAGAAAATTTTCTTGGTTTGTTTTGACGAACCGACCACATATACAGCAGAACGCATCTGGCGAATACTTGCAGCCTCTTGATGCCATTTAGTTTCTTTAGATGTGTTCACTCAACTACGTAGATGTGAAGTAAAAGAGTATCTGTAAGTTCCTGTATAAATATATTATCAAGCAATATTTTAAAAATTCTCATTCATTCTTATTTACATTCATAAGGTATAAAAGATTCTTTCCAAAGTTTTTGGAAACAGTTCCAGAAAATTTACATAGATCAATAAAATTTTAGAAACCTCAATGAAGTGTTATTGAACTTTATAATATTCTTGTTTGATCAAAAACGTTCTTGCAGTTTTAACTGAAATTTTTAAAAACCATAACATTCATATTGGCTATATAATGTCAATACTATTCTCAAAGAATCTGGAAAATTAAAATATTGAGTCATATAATTATTATGTATGCTTCAAAATGTTTTTAAAATATATAGAATGCTCTATGATTAATGAAAAATTGGCTAATATACCAAATGACATCCATGGACAGGAAATCAAAGCTTTGGAATCAAAATAGACTTTTCTTATTTACTTTAGTTACAAATAACCTGAAAATAATACTTTTGAACACGGAATAAAAATTTTAAAAAATGTGGTCACTTATAGTGTTATTAAATTTCAAAATGAAATGCGTTCTCTCGTCTTCTCCATGCTCTGAAATTATCGTCCTTAGTGATTTTGATGTTCACCACAGCCAGTGGTTTTCCTCTAGTCCTGAATATACAGTTGATGACACCTTCTGGTACTCTATCCATAACAACTTTGAGTAATGAGTAGGCTACTATTCACTACACAAATAAACACATATAATTGTCTTGGAAAAACTCAGCAAAATATACCTTTCTTAATTTCCAACTCTCATACTAATGCTATTAACCTCTTTCGATTTATGATTTTCCTACTAAAACATTCTTTATTTAAGTAAAATTCTCTTTCTATTCAATTTCTCCGAAGCGCGGAGGTGAAATGATTTTATCTATTATGGAAGCATACATTCTACATCTTTCCATCCATCTAAATATTGTCAAATCTTGTTTTATCTCTTTCCAGAGTATTTGTTAGAGCTCACTATACCTCAATACCTCTAGAAATTCAAACAGGTGCATTCGAAATCTATTTTTCATCTGGCCAAAAAATTCATTTCGTTTTAAAAATTAAAATATTTCCTCTAACTTTGCTTTTTTTCTTAAGTATCTATTATTTTATTCAGAGAATTACATACTATAATATCCACTGTTAAATATTAATTTTTTGATAATAATTTTGTCTCAAGTTCACTATGTAGACCATTCCGGAGCATCTCTCTTTCTCTCTCTCTCTCTCTCTCTCTCTCTCT
>SEYY01002140.1:17500-25000 GCA_009176605.1 Armadillidium nasatum | reverse complement strand
TGATTGGTTCTTTACGATCAATAATTTCGAAAACTCATAAGTTATTGGTTCTACTGATCATACGTCACTAAGAGGGCGGGTTTACTAAAGGAAGTTGACCAATCAAATAACACTTTACAAAAAATATTTTCGCGCGGTTAATTTTTCTTAAAATTTTTATTTTTCCAAGTTTTTCTCTGACTTCCTAATCATTTCTAAGGGGATCTGATCTGCGATAAAATAAGCCAGCCTCACTTCCTAACTTTGCTAACTGCCTCTGATTCTCTTCGCAATAAAATCGCGGATTTCCATTTAGAGATGGGGGCGCTTTTTCTCAAAAGCAAAATTTCAGTGTATTAGTAAATGAGCAAAATACACATCGATTTAGAGCCATTTTTTTATTTCTATTTTTTGTTCACTTTCCTTTTATAATTAGTAATGAATGAATTACGACTTACAAATGCTATTTTCACGCTTTATTACCCAGAACAAAACACATACTCGCTAGCTTTATATATATATATATATATATATATATATATATATATATATATATATATATAATATATATATATATATATATATATATATATATATATATATATATATATATATATATATATATATATATATATATATATATATATATATATATATATATATATATATATATATATATATATATATATATATATATATATATATATATATATATATATATATATATATATATATATATATATATATATATATATATATATATATATATATATATATATATATATATATATATATATATATATATATATATATATATATATATATATATATATATATATATATATTTATATATTTGTATATCTCGCTTCCTGTTTCGAATTTAATGTAAAGTTTTTCTGGAATAGGAGCACCAATAGCCAATGAAAAAATGAATAATGAGTTTGAAAAGCTTTTTTTTGTAATATTTGTTGTTGGTTATGAATTGGTTTATGAGCATTATTAGCTCTTATAAGTACTTAAGTGCTTTGAAATGTCAATTTATAGCAAAATCGCCATTTACGTGCAGACACCTTAAAATAAAAGATTATGAAAATGATGATATACATCAGCATTCAAACTATTTGAAGAGTTCGTAAAAGCAAATTAAAAGACCAGTTTTATAGAAAGGGAGATTTAAATAAATTTATCAAAATTATTCACTGCAATATTAAATAAATATTCAGGAAACTAATTTGGGAAGATATGGGAATAAATATAAATGGAAGGCATTTAAGTAATTCAAGATTTGATGATGATATAATACAGTTCTCAACAGATCTTGAGGAAATAAAGAAAATATTAGTGGTGCTAAACTGAAGTAGCAGAATTGAAGATTGGCAAAACCAAAGTAATGCTCAATTAGAACATTGCTTCCCAACAAATCAGAGTAAAATACTCAGTCTTATAAAACTTTTTGACAACTTAAATCTTCAAACTGTAAATTAAGAGACAAATAAAATTCAAACACTGAAGATTAATCTGGAACTTTGTTGGTAAATTAAAAACATATTTAGTGAAAGATTTAAACTTTGCTTGAAAAGTATATTTATATGGATTTTGAGCAACGTACGCTATCTGCAATTACATATCACTGTGACATTTAGACTCTAAAGACAAGAATGATAAAAATTAAGAACACAGAGAAATATAGAAAGTTTTATTAAGAATAGCACGTATACGAACAGTAAAAGGAACGACCGGATAAGACTGCAAGCAATGGAGATATTCAAGTTATACAGCTGGAAGGAATGACGATAATTGCAGGTCAAAGATATATATATATATATATATATATATATATATATATATATATATATATATATATATATATATATATATATATATATATATATATATATATATATATATATATATATATATATATATATATATATATATATATATATATATATATATATATATATATATATATATATATATATATATATATATATATATATATATATATATATATATATATATATATATATATATATTTGCCCCATAGCAGAGGTATAAAATCATTGTGGCAGACCCTGGAGGCAGTGACATTAGCAGTGCCAAGATGCTAAGCCAAACACAACTCGTGAGAAATGGCAGATGGTGAAGTGAGTAAGAGACCAAATCTCGAGCTTGGTTATACATCTCCAACATTACACCATATTGCATTATTCACTTGACTTCGACAGTAAAATCTATTATACTCATATATATATATATATATATATATATATATATATATATATATATATATATATATATATATATATATATATATATATATATATATATATATATATATATATATATATATTAAAAAAATTTACAAGTAGTAAAATAAAATTTTTTTGGCCAAAAATTTATTTTACTACTGGGCTATTTTAAAAATTTAATATTAAATTAAAAAAAAAAAAAAATATATATATATATATATATATATATATATATATATATATATATATATATATATATATATATATATATATATATATATATATATATATATATATATATATATATATAGCGTTATTTAATATAAAAAATACGTCATACAATTTTTATTAGTTTTTCCAAAGAAGAAAATACTGTGTGGTTGCAAAAATTTTGCAAACCCAACCTTTAATATAATGGACGAGAAAATTGTTTGTGCACACTTGGCACTCGAGCGTTTTTATTAGTTCGAAGTGGTTGCAAATGAAATGCAACCAACCATACAAACCTTCGTTTATAGTGCAAGAAACATTTTTTTTTAAATTTTAAGAAGAGTATATTTATTCCAATTTTTGTTCTTCGCATTTTAGAAAATTTTTGTTTATTATTATTGTTATACTCATACTTAATAATAATAAATATTATTTATATATTTTATAATTAGTATTATTATTATTAATTTTTTTTTTTTTTTTTTTTTTAATTAATAATAATAATAATAATAATAATAATAATAATAATAATAATAATAATAATAATAATAATAATAATAATAATAATAATAAAAATTATTTAAATTATAATTTCCTCTCCCTGAGTAAAGTTTAGAAATTTAATTATTATTTTTCTTCAAATACGAAGAAATGATTTTGAAATTTATTGGTTGAATTATTTTTGATCTTCCTTTATCAAAATCATTGTTAAAACATGTCACAAATTATTTATTTCTTCAAACGTTTTATTACTATTAAAAAAAAAAAAAAAAAAAGAAGGAATAAGGAAGAGAAAACTCATAAGAGGGGAAAGCTTTGTACAAATTTAAGGGTGAAGGGGAAATTCTTTAAAGGGAAAGGGGGAATTCTTTGACTTTGTGAAGGATTTTATAACAGACAAATATTAAAATAATATGAGATAAAGTATGAAAAAATAAAAGAAATAACGCATGTATATATATATATATATATATATATATATATATATATATATATATATATATATATATATATATATATATATATATATATATATATATATATATATATATATATATATATATATATATTCAGAAAGAGAAGAGAGAGAGAGAAGCATTAAAGATATTAATTAAAGATAATTTCTGAAGAAGAAATGGATTCCACTGTGAAAGAACAAAAAAGGAAAAAAAAATTAGGTTTAGAAAAAAAGAAAAAAAAAATCAAAAATTTTTGTTAAAAAGTGAAAAACAAGAATGAATGGAGAAACAGGAAATAAATAAATAAATGGGATTCATACCACTGTCAGTATTCTTAAGCGACACCTGTTAAAAAAAAAAAAAAAAAAAAAAAAAAAAAAAAAAAAATTCCAACTTGCTGATAAATTACGAGTTTACTTTCTGTGTAGCGACGAATTTCTATGAATTTCACATAATTTTTAAATTATATTTTTTGTCATTTTATTTTCTGTTTCTTCTCGAAATTTTTTTGTTTTCTAAAACAAAACAAAAGAAGAAGAAGAAAAAAATTCTTAAATACTCGAAGAGTTTATTGACGAGTTTAATGTCCAAAATCATTTTATAATAAAGTAGAAAACGTCCTTCATTAATCAAAGCATTCTTTAAACGGATTTTGTAATATTAATTAAAAACTTAACTTTATACAATGCATATATATATATATATATATATATATATATATATATATATATATATATATATATATATATATATATATATATATATATATATATATATATATATATATATATATATATATATATATATATATATATATATATATATATATATATAAATATATCAACTTAAAATTATAATACTTACACACACATTCACACACACACACACACACACACACACACACACACACACACACACACACATATATATATATATATATATATATATATATATATATATATATATATATATATATATATATATATATATATATATATATATATATATATATATATATATATATATATATATATATATATATATATATATATATATATATATATATATATATATATATATATATATATATATATATATATATATATATATATATATATATATATATATATATATATATATATATATATATATATATATATATATATATATATATATATATATAAGTGATAAGGTGTCAAATTTAAACTAAAAATGCACCTCACTGTGTCCTATTATATATATATATATATATATATATATATATATATATATATATATATATATATATATATATATATATATATATATATATTATATATATATATATATATATATATATATATATATATATATATATGATGTGATAAAAATGTAATGTTTCGGTCTCCATTTGTCATTTAATACTCCCCTGAGTAAGATTAAGAAATGGATCTCCCCATTTGACTTTCATGTGTTTTTTTTATATTTACTCAAGATTAAGAAATCAAATGCGAAGGATCCCCTTGTCAATGTTAAGAAGTTAAGTTTGCAAGATGACTTCTCTCCCTTTCTTTAAAGGAAGTTAATTTCAAAGCATAAATATTAATTAATTAATACATATTTATTGTATGATCTAGAATGTTCCTCACCTTCTGAAGGATGCTAACAGTTCTGATCCTTCTGCTGATTGGTCACTCTCACTTGAGATTTTTTAAAGTATTTTGTTTTTCCTTATGTAAACATTCCTGATCATCCAGAATATCATTCTCTTTTCACTGATCATAAATATGACTTTTTCGACTCCTGTGATTCATTGATGATATAATATCTTATCTCAACATAAAATAGAGTAATGACTCAATAATTAAGGATTTTAAGTTTCTGTCAAGTCGAAGTGTTGCATCAGTCTTTTTCTGTATTTCAAATTTCCTTGCTGTAAGGATTAGAACATTCTTCCTTTTGCTATTTTACCACCCACTCCTCTGTCTTCAAAGCTTTGAGTTTAATTATCCTCTATAGTGGTTCATATAATTTATTTCAATTAACAAACACGCGTTCCAAGCGACCTTAAAACAATTTTAGTGTCATTCATATAAAACTTTTATTTTTCAAATGGATTTAAATATTTTTTATTTATTAGTCCAATATATATATATATATATATATATATATATATATATATATATATATATATATATATATATATATATATATATATATATATATATATATATATATATATATATATATATATATATATATATATATATATATATATATATATATATATATATATAAATAAAGTTGGAAGAGGTGCTTTCAACGCCGAGTCAAGAGGTTGACGAAGTGGAATATGAAGAGTTCTTGGAAGAGTTTGAAGAGTTTGAAGAGTAAGATCAACTGTTTATCTAGGTGAAAAATCGATTAAGGAAAAAAAGTCTGAGAATAATATTTTTTAAATAAATCATTCTTATGTATATATGAAACAAAGTAAAATTTTTGTTTTTTTTGTTTTCGTTTTCTGAATGAATTGTGTTTTTGGTCTTCACATTTCCTTATTTATTTGTTAGTATTTCATTTATATATTCACATTTATTTTATTTATTTAAAAAACTTGGGGAAAAAATTACAATGAAATATTTTTTGGTAGGAACCTAATAAAAGAAAATGGTAGAGTAAGAAAATGTAATTTGAGAACTGAAGAAGTTGGACTGACTTTTTTTAACCACAAAAGTAGTTTTTTTTTTACATTTTAATTTTATTTTTACAACGACGATTATGATTATCTTAATGAATTTTCTTTGATTAACATTTTAGCAGTGAATGGTGCTAAATCTTATAAAATTAAAAATAAAATAATTACTATTATAATTCTTTATTTGACATTCTTAAATGATTATCAAGTGTCACTTTCTATGTATTAATTAGTGATCTTTCTCTTCTTTGTCAAGTTCCACCTTTTGTCCTTAATTATATTACTCTTCACTCTCATGAATGGGCAAATCGTAACATTATTTATAACACGCGAGGAAAGAAAATCAATAATCCTGTTACTTGTCGACATTTTCAATTAATCTCTCTTATAATTATTAATCTTACATAATTATAGAGAGCTATTTTTATACCTTTATTAAATGAAAATAATTCATTTCCAAGTTACTTTATCTCTGAAATGAATCAAAACGTTCTTATATTGAACACACACACACACAATATATATATATATATATATATATATATATATATATATATATATATATATATATATATATATATATATATATATATATATATATATATATATATATATATATATATATATATATATATATTTATATAATTTTCTGTCGTTATGTGTGATTAAAGATTTACTTTAATTACACTAAAATTTTATTGGTGTATTTATTACTTTGGCTCGAGAGAAACAACTATTATCCCCAGTGGCTCCTTTTCAGTGCTATATCACTGTATAATCATTATTATTATTATTATTATTATTATTATTATTATTATTATTATTACTAGTATTATCTTCAGTGTTTTTGTTATTATTATCTTTTTACCATGACTATTTTTGTTTTTAAAATTATTTTTTAATAGGGTTAGGAATAAGCAATTGTTTAAATAGGTTCTGAGTTAAAAGGATTAGGTTAATTCATTTCTAAAATATTTTTATGTAAAATTTAAATAAAATTTCCAATCTAGAATCTTACCTAATTAAAAATAAAAATTCGTATTAGATTCATTATATTAAAATGAGCCTAGACTTATTTCATCTACTCTTTTCAAAAATATCTTACTACCATATTTCTCTTCAGTTTGAATGTGTCGACGATTTGGCAGAACATATTTTCATAAATGCTTCGACCATTTGACTATAATATCGTATTTTCGTGAAATATCTTTGTGTGAAAATGTGTTCACGTTATTTCATCAATCCTGTAAGTTTATGAAAACCTGTGAGTAGTTTCATAAATGCTTTAAGTTTGCAAAATATGTGGGTTTGTGGTGTGCCTCTGAGAAAATGCGCTCAACTAATTTAAAAACTTTTACATGTCTGTAAAATGTGTAAGAGTAATTTGGTTACTTTTTTAGGTCTGTGAAATAAATGTATATGTGAA
>SEYY01002140.1:10000-12500 GCA_009176605.1 Armadillidium nasatum | reverse complement strand
AGTATTTAAAACGGTGACCGTATTTTTATCAGAAAACAGTGGCCGTGTTTTTTTTTTTTTTTTTTTTTTTACGATATTTGGTTGGCAACACGAAAACCCGGAAAATTACAGTAAATTTTACCGTGAAAGTTTTAGAGTGTAGGGAAAATAGAAGAATTATGAGTTTTAAAGATTTTGTTTTATTATTGAAACACATGATCATAGCATTTATGTCTAGGGTTAGAGAGCTGGAGAGAGAAAGGATGAGATTGTAAGGAAAGTCGAGTCTCACAGTCTCTTTTCAAAGTTCAGGAAAGTAAAAAGCATTGTAATAATGATTACATAAGGGCGACTAGAAAAAGATTTATGACTTAATGAGGGCATGTGAGTTGACAAGACGGAATACTCTAGACTCCTTTTTATCAAAGAAATATTTAAGTGGGGAACAATCCCAGATATGCTGTGTATACTCCATAGCGAGAAGAAGTTCTTAAGGCGAATCAGAACACCCAACCTCGTAGAAATTTGCTTAGTGAAAGAAATACTGTGATCCTTCCTAGAAAGACCCGAGAAAAACTCTCAAAGAATACTAAGAAAAGGAGGATGTTTGAGTTGTGTGTTTTCGAAGATGTTGTAGTTGTATTGAAGATTACATCGAATAGAAAGATGAAGGAACCACAAAAGCTTCTATAGAAAGGTCAGAAAGTAAATCAGAGAGAAGGTTGCAGAAAAGGAAATGTACAGAAAGAGTGAAGTTTAGAAATTAAAACTTTGGACCAAAACTCTATCAAAAGCATTGAATTCGCATATTCCATAGCTAAATATATATCAAAATGCCAAAGGGAAGAGAACCAAGAGTCAGAGAATGTTAAAGAAGATCACCAATCGAGAGTTTTTGCGGAAACCACACTGGCTGTCTACATAAGATTAAATTAGAAAATTTAACGTTTACAAATATTCCATTATGGATAGTTTCGATTACGGGGAGAGAACAGAAGTTAAAGTGATAGAACGATAGTTGAAGAGTTTAGAGATATCCTCCTTTCTTCGGCACAGCCTGAAAGATTGAACGATTCCAGTAGGAGAAAAAGGTTGAAGTTGAAAGGCAGAAGTGAAACAGTTCACCAAGACAGTATGTAAGTTCAGAAACACAAATTATATGACTACAGATCTGCAGGAATGTACGCTTTCTTAGTGTTAAGATAGGAAAAAAAAATATCTACAGAGGAAATAATAATAATGTTAGATATATATGAGTTGAAGGGAGGTGTATAAGATGAAATAACTCCGAAATCGTCTATAGACTTAAAATATACGCAATTATTATAAATACGAGTTCAGCTTTATCAGAAAGTAAAACAACATTCCTGCCAAAAAACAAGAGCAAGACGAAAAGCAACATTAGAGTATTTTTTTTTTTTTTTTTTTTTTTTTTTTTGTAAAATGTTAGAAAGAACGAGAGGTAGAGGAACCTGAAAGATTGGTACACTTTCGGTCAACAATTGAATTTTTAATATCTCGAAGAATAGATTTAAGAGTATTGTTGAATGATATGTAAAAACTACGATTTTTTATGGTTTGAAAACATATATATATATATATATATATATATATATATATATATATATATATATATATATATATATATATATATATATATATATATATATATATATATATATATATATATATATATATATATATATATATATATATATATATATATATATTAGTATATATATTTTTAAACCTAACATTCAAATTTGCATGCTTCAGTTACAAAATAAAAGAAGGGATATTACAGATGAAATGAGAAGAGAGAAGAGCCGTAGTTCATAATGAAGCTTTTCTCTACAAAGGAATATCAGTCATGACTAAAGGTTTGTACGAAATCAGTTAAGAAAACATAAAAGGCATCGAAAATCAAGAGAGAGAGAGAGAGAGAGAGAGAGAGAGAGAGAGAGAGAGAGAGAGAGAGAGAGAGAGAGAGAGAAATTTTTTTCCTTTATTGAGTTTTCATTAAAATATGTTGAAAAAACTTCGTCGCAGAAAAACTAACATTATAACTATGTCTTATATGTTTAGTCCGAAGTATTAGTAAGTAAATGTTATCATAGAGTTTTAGATGACGAGGAAAAAATGACTGATGATGTTCCATTACAGAGGAATAACATATGGCAGGTCAACTTGAATATTTTAAACTTCGAACAGCATTCCAAAAAAAAAATATAAATAAAAATACTGAGATAATAAAATATGAAAATAAATTAGGATTGTCAACGAAAAATGTATTTCATTAAATGAAAATCAATGAAAACAAATGTAAAATTGTAATAAATTCGTTGGACTTTAATGCTTTCCCTTTGGGAAAATTTTCTTATGAAATTGTTAGAGATGATTTAAAAAAGACAAAATATTATTGCATTAAAAAAAAGAAAAAAGAAATGACAAGAAAATTGATCTGAAACAGAAAGGTATAAAGTTTATACTAGAAATCTTTTTTTTTTCGAAGATCGGAATG
>SEYY01002140.1:0-2500 GCA_009176605.1 Armadillidium nasatum | reverse complement strand
ATTATTATTATTATTATTATTATTATTATTATTATTATTATTATTATTATTTAGTATTATTTAAATGAAGTAAAATTATATATGTATTAAACATTAGGGTTCAAAGGAACCACAGAGTTTTCTCCTGGCAGAACCTTTTCAGAGAACTGAATGTCACATATTATTATTATTATTATTATTATTATTATTATTATTATTATATTATTATTATTATTATTTTATTATTATTATTAATTATTATTTTATTATTATTATTATTAAATTATTATATTTTTATTATTATTATAATAAAAAAAAAAAAAAAAAAAAAAAAACAGTCGTCAACAGAAGTTCGTTCCTATTAGGCTGGAAAAAAAAAAAAAAAAAAAAAAAAAAAAAAAAAAAAAAAAAAATTTTGAAATAAAAATAAAATAAAACATTGAGCGAGGCTAATTGAACTGTGATTGGCTGAACCTGAAATGATCCCCATTTAATATAAATATTTATTTCCAGCTTTATAGGAACGAACTTCGTTGACGACTGACAATTCTTAATAAAGTTTAATTATTATTATTATTATTATTATTATTATTTTATTATTATTATTATATTATTATTTTTTATTATTATTATTATTATTATTATTATTATTATTATTATTATTATTATTATTATTATTATTATTAAATCCGTAATATATTTTGGTTTGGTTTTCCTCAACTTTTTGAAGAGGTTCAAAAAAATAAAATCTCAAAAGGACGGATGAATAATTTCACCTTTTTGACCCTGACGGAGGATAATCCTCGCTTCTGGAGCGAGTCTTTTTTGAGGTGTCGGAGAAACCTCTTCATCGAAAGGCTCTTAAATAATAATAATAATAATAATAATATAATAATAATAATAATAATAATAATAATAAAATCCTATGAAAGAGCGAGGGAATTGCTTTCTATATTTTGTTCGAATTTAACAAAGCCTGTTGACCACAAGAGCCTTTTTGAGTAGAGACCAAAATACGAATATATATATCATATTGAAATTCCTCTATCATATATATATATATAATATATATATATATTATATATATATATATATATTAATATATTATATATATATATAATATAATATATATATATAATTATTATTATATTTAAAAAAAAAAATTTTAAAAAAGAGGACAAAAAAAAAAAAATAAATTGCACCATATATATTATATAATATATATATATATATATATATATATATATATATATATATATATATATATATATATTATAATAATATATATATATATATATATATATATATAGAGAGAGAGAGAGAGAGAGAGAGAGAGAGAGAGAGAGAGAGAGAGAGAGAGAGAGAGAGAGAAGAGAGAGAGAGAGAGAGAGAGAGAGAGAGAGAGAGAGAGAGAGAGAGAGAGAGAGAGAGATGTTTGGGTTTGACTGTTTTTTTGGGCGAGTCAATGAGTCTCTTCACGTATGAATAAATGATGGCGAGTTCGTTGAGCAATTCTCTCAAAGTGACTTCGGAAAAATGACGAATGAAATCATTCAAACATAGAAGTGGTCTTCAACATTTCAAATCATTATTAAAAAAAATCTTCAGGATTTACTATTATTATTATTATTATTATTATTATTATATTATTATTATTGTCGTTGCTGTTCTGCTAGTCTTAAAATAGAAACTTCAACTGCGGCTGAGACAGACGCAAAGTATTTTCAGGTTCGTTCTCATTAATTAAAGTAAAAACTATGAACTAATTTAAAAAAAAATATTTTTCATCACAAAGCTTATTATATTTAACTCTCCTCTGCCATTCCCATTTCTACTCCCATTTCTACTGACCCCAAAAAATTTACCCCACTCTGCAGCCATGTTCTCAACTGAAAAATAATTTTTCATTCAGGAGTATTAACATCAGAAATTCAAAACAGAAAAAAAAAAATCATTGACATTCTTTCATAATCAAATAGAACAAAATATGATGTTTTTGCATCATAATGATCAAAATATGAGACGTCAAATATTTTTCCAATCAAAGAATCTAGTGACAAACTGATTCATCATTTTTGACTCTGACTTAAAGTCCGAAGCCGATCTTTGAAAATCCTTTCTCTCTCATGAATGTTTCAGAATGTCTTTAGACTTCGTTTTCTCAGACTTTGATGTTATATGGAGGTTGTTGGTGTGTTTTTGTGTTAATAAAGAATTTGTACTTAGCCACTGCAGATCATTCTCATGATGGTGCACAGAAACATCTCCTTTCTGAATGATAATAAAAAGAGTTTTTTTCGTTATTTTTATTTTTTATTTATTTATTTATTTATTTTTTTTACAATATTAGCAATTCACTTACAGGTAATTATTTAGAATTTAGAAATAAGAAGTCTGGTATTTTGTTGGCGTCAAGAATTACGTGAATTAGTTTTCTATCAGTGTTCAATTCTCTGTAAAATTACCAAATATGAAAATATGATATAAAGAAAGCAAACTTTTGTAATATAAAGTTACTGAT
>SEYY01002139.1:172500-178300 GCA_009176605.1 Armadillidium nasatum | reverse complement strand
CCTATATTTTTTGAAAAACTTGTAAATGTATAATAATTCAAAGAAATTTTATAATTATTATTATTATTAGTAGTAGTAGTATAGCAAGTGTACTAGTAGTACTTCAAAAATTAGAAGTTAATATTATCAATGTAAAAAAATGATATTTAATTCCTGGAAGAGTGTTATAGCAGTTAAGAGTTAGCTTTTTCCCGCAAACTCAAATACAAAACCGAATTTTTTTTTTTAAATATTTGGACAGATATCTCCATAAATAATATGTAGATCGAGGTCGTCTACGTTTTAATGAAGAGATTATTATTATTATTATTATATTACTATTGTTTATTATTATTAGCGTATTAGGGTAGAAAGTTACATTTTAGCAATTATTATTATATTATCATAATATTACTATTTATTTATTTTTACTATTTGCAGTAATAGCAATATTTTCCTTACCTTTTTATCTATTAAATTTCAATACTTTATAAAAATTTAAAGTATATTGACCATTTAAATTTAGTTATTTTATTACCATTTAAAACAAATGCGTTCTTGTATATTTTTGTAATTTATTGTGTTATGTTAGTGGAGAATATATATATATATATATATATATATATATATATATATATATATATATAATATATATATATATATATATATATATATATATATATATATATATATATATATATATATATATATATATATATATATATATATATAATATATATATATATATATATATATATATATATATATATATATATATATATATATATATATATATATATATATATATATATATATATATATATATATATATATATATATATATAGTGGGTGTTGTTATAGAATATGACAGTAGGTCAAATAAATATACCGTTACTTCTGTGAATTTAATTATATGTTATATGACAGCATCATGTGTTTGTTTAAAACGTTGTAAATAAGTAAAAATAATTTTAGAGTAGGTCAAGAAAGAAAGAAAAATATAATTGATAAATCATAAATAATGATTTTGAATATATTTTCCATGAGTTAACTTTTTTTCATATTTGTTAGTTCTTAGTTTTTTTTATTTCCTTATAATTGAAACATGATCTTTGTAGGTGTAGAGGAACAAATTTTGGAGGAGTTGGGGGAGAGTGACAGCATTTTGGGTTTAAGATAAGTTAGAAAAAGGAGTGATTAAGTTTTGTGTATTAAAAATGGGTTTTATATACAAGGCTTCTGAAAGTTTCTAAGAAGGGTGGGAGTGGAAATTATGTTATTCTCAACATCTTACAACATGCATAAGATGCAAATACACACAAGCAAACACACACACACACACACACACACAACACACACACATATATATAATATATATATATATATATATATATATATAATATATATATATATATATATATATATATATTATATATATATATAATATATATTATATATATATATATAATATTATATTAGGTTTAAATATTTTTTGTCATTGTGAATAAAAAATATAGAAAGTCTTCTACAGAAAAAGAATTTTTAAGTTGATAAAATAGTTTCTAAGTAATTTTGTAAAAAAAATAAAAAAATAAATAAATAAAAAGAAAATTTTTAAAATATCATGATTTATGATTTACGAATAATTTTTATTTTATTTCATGATATTTATTATATTGCAAACATATACAGAAACTTTAAAAATTATATATATATATATATATATATATATATATATATATATATATATATATATATATATATAATATATATATATATATATATAATATATATATATATATATATATATATATTATATATATATATATATATATATATATATATTATATATAATATATATATATATATATATATATATATATATATATATATAAGTGAAAATATTACTTTTTGCCAAAAATTGGTAAATAATAATGTGAACAGCTTTGCTTAAAGTAGAAGCCATACATTGTATCCTAATTAAATGCATCTTGTTTTATTTATGTACGTAAAACTTTGTATCTCTTGATTAAACTGAAATAAACCTGTATAATAAAATGTATACTGCATTATTATTGTTTATTCAACAAAAGTATATTTTGCCTTTTCATCTACTTTATTAAATTCAAACAAGAGATGAAATAGATAGATTTAAGTAAGAATTAGTATTTAAAGGTATTAGATAAGTCTTATTATTAACATACCAGAAGATAGCAAAATGTACTTTGTGTATCCTATAAATACGGCATATTTTTCTGGATATGTGGGTTATAAGGTATGCTTTCCCCTGTCATTACTTTATGAAAGGTATACAATAAAATCTAAGTTCTTAGGTCTTATTGTCTCTCAACATTTAACACAAATTCGGTGTCTTGTTTCTAAAGTAATGAATTTTTAAAGCGACAATGACGATAATTTGATTCGAAAGTCATTTATTGTTCATACTGAAAATTGAGGAAAAAATTATTATTATTATTATTATATATATATATATATATATATAATATATATATATATATATATATATATATATATATATATATCTATATATATATATATATATATATATAATATATATATATATATATATATATATATATATATATATATATATATTACAGAAACAACTCTGGTATTTGGTAGAGGCTGTTCCAAGCAGATAAAACTGCGCGAGGATTGGTTTCTAAATAAAACGAAAATAATTTTCGGATCAATCTTTAAATCTTATGAACAATTTGCAATTCAAAATCGAAAAGGAAAACATATGAGCTTTTTAATTGCATATAATTTTAAAAGGATATAGGAGAAGCGCTCTTCGTGCGGCGTACTGTTAAACTGACACTAGAAGGTGGACGTACGACGTCTGAGAAGACGTTTATTATATTCAACAAGGTGACCTATGGGCAAATTTGAAATAATGATTGCAGAACTAACACGATAATACAAAAAGGTTTGTGAGTTCTGTGCAAAGGAGCTTAAAAATTACTCTATGTCAGGTACAGTTGCTGTTTTCAGTGTCACACAGTTTATGTAGCTTCTTCCCTCGAAAACGCCAGACTGACCAGCAGTTTCCGTAAAAGGTTAATTGAACATGAATAAGGTAATCTGAAGATGAAAGGGTCTTCTGTAATGGTAGCTGGGAGTTGATGCTAGGAACTGCGATGGATGGAGAGTTTAACCTTCCTTTCAAATTTTTTTATTACATTTGAGGCGACCCGAGACTTTATCCAGTAGTCTCTGATTTTTACCGGGCATAGAATATTCTTAAAAAAATTATAGGTTACGCTAACATTTGCTATTTCTAACATTCTGTTAGATTTTTCTGACTTCTAAACACTGATCATACACTTTAAGATTTAAACAAATAACTACATCCAAATTTCCACATTTTATTTTCAACGTCTTCAATTTTAACTATTCACGTGATAGTAAAAAATTTTATATAAATAATTTCTATATAGAAAATCTTTCACTTCTTACAATTTAGTTTTCACTTCTCTGCTCAACTAAGAAGTTTATCAAAGGTGCATTTGTTTCTAAGGAATTTTTAAACGAACCTCAATTTGTCTTACAGAAATTACCAATTGGGTAGTAGTAGAGAATTTTGATACTCTACAATCACTTTCCTTATCCAAATCATGCATACTGTAGATTAGGAACAAAAGTAGTCCAACACAGAACTCTGATGAACTACATTTTTAACCAGTTGAAATGATTATGACTGTTCAGCACTACCCCCATGTCATCGACTAACCAAACAATTGCTTTATCGATTTCAAAACTGTACTGAGATGGCTTACAAGAAAGTCATGAAATAACCAAAGCATGCAATCCTCCTTGCACGATAGAAAAACGATAACGGAAGGATGTGTTGACTCTGGTAATACTGTAATAACTAAAACATAGTAAAATCCTTGTGTTGTTAAGCAAGTATGCATAAGCTGTCAGATTCCGAACAACGTTCCAGGATCTTCGGTTTCACAAGTAAGATAAAAAAGATAATAGAACCAAAGAATATATAGAGTTAATTCACAAAGAGTTTTCTACAAGCTATTCGTAATAATTCTTCACTCTTTGATAAGCTTTTTAAGTCTAATTTCTTAATATTTTTCTTGAATCTCTTAAGGGAAGAATGTTTATCATTGTGATTATTCCATTAACTACCAATTTCACCAAATCAGCTTTCCGCTATCAGGAAGGTTCTTTACAATTGGGTAATTCATTTCAGTTACTTAAATGTGGATATCTAATATTCATTAGCAATAGAATGGGACTGAAAAAGATGACTTAGAATTGGTTGCAGGGTGTCTAGTTTTAGGAAGGGAAATTAAGGAAGCATAAATTGAGGCCACAGGAGAAACACTGGGTGTAATCTTTGATGTAGGTTTGTGACAGCATTTAAAAGTAATACTTATAAGATGGAATTTTGGAGCACTTATACTCCCTGAGTGGTGTCACTGACCAGGGCTAAGGTGTTCAAAACTAGATACAAGTGAAATATGAGACACTTGGAGAGAGAGAGAGGCATCATACTTGCTTCAACTTGTTTGACTTTAGGGAATGACCAAAAGAACCCTGTAACAATACGCAGACACCTTGATTTTCCTTAAGGTATAAGGATGTGGAAAATATTTAACTACAAATTGATCCTCCATTATGAAACTCTGAGCTGATGAAGACTATAAAGAGGCGTCATGAGACTTTTGAATTGTCCCTCGAGTTATGAAGAGTTGGCTGATATGGTCTTTGTCAATACCATGTTACTTTCAATTGGTTGATGAGGGGTTAATTTAAAAAATTTTCAAATTCACCTGCAGTTTCACTTCTTTAAGTAAGATAAATAGAATAAAGATAAAGTTGAGGATTTAACGATTATCCTTTTCTAACCTTCTGTCTGCATAAGACTAAGAATTTTATGGGGAGGAAAAGAAAAGCTATGGTACTACACTCGGTAATGTTATTTATAGGAATTTGAAATGCTTGCGTTCTCAAGTTTTTTTTTTACCCGACTTGACGATGTCGTCGACTGCATCCCAGACCCTAAAATTTAATTGGGTATCGACTTATTGTATGACGAAGCAGTCAAAGTAACTTCTTTAGAACGCAGATTTCAAATTCCTATAAATAACATTACCGAGTGTAGTACCATAGCTTTTCTTTTCCTCCCCATAAAATTCTTAGTCTTATGCAGACAGAAGGTTAGAAAAGGATAATCGTTAAATCCTCAACTTTATCTTTATTCTATTTATCTTACTTAAAGAAGTGAAACTGCAGGTGAATTTGAAAATTTTTTAAATTAACCCCTCATCAACCAATTGAAAGTAACATGGTATTGACAAAGACCATATCAGCCAACTCTTCATAACTCGAGGGACAATTCAAAAGTCTCATGACGCCTCTTTATAGTCTTCATCAGCTCAGAGTTTCATAATGGAGGATCAATTTGTAGTTAAATATTTTCCACATCCTTATACCTTAAGGAAAATCAAGGTGTCTGCGTATTGTTACAGGGTTCTTTTGGTCATTCCCTAAAGTCAAACAAGTTGAAGCAAGTATGATGCCTCTCTCTCTCTCCAAGTGTCTCATATTTCACTTGTATCTAGTTTTGAACACCTTAGCCCTGGTCAGTGACACCACTCAGGGAGTATAAGTGCTCCAAAATTCCATCTTATAAGTATTACTTTTAAATGCTGTCACAAACCTACATCAAAGATTACACCCAGTGTTTCTCCTGTGGCCTCAATTTATGCTTCCTTAATTTCCCTTCCTAAAACTAGACACCCTGCAACCAATTCTAAGTCATCTTTTTCAGTCCCATTCT
>SEYY01002139.1:160000-167500 GCA_009176605.1 Armadillidium nasatum | reverse complement strand
CATTAACTACTATATATATATAAAAAAAAATTCTATGAATTTGCAGCAAAAATTATAACTATATAAGAATGAAAATCTGACCTACTTAGGAAATTGAAGATGTCATAAAGCTTAACATTGGTATAAAATTAGGAAAAAGACGAGGAATTTACCTAATTTAGTTTAAAGAGTTTCGTAAAAGAAGAGATTAGATTAAGTAATCTATCACAAAACAATATAAATTATGAAAATATAAGACAGCCTCCAATGTTCAAAACTTTTCTAGATCAGCAAAAACATACAATTATAAGTAACATAACTGTAAAATGCAAAATATTAATGAAAAACAATAAAATTATATAAGCTTTCAGCTTTTAGATTTGTTGTAAAAATCTTTATACTTCCTGAAGCATAAGAGGTTTCCTCTCACTAACTGATATAAAAAATTAAAAACATTCTAATGTACTCTAAAAGAATGCTTTGATTTCTAAAGACCAACTGAACTTATTTAAAGATCGATAACTAAGGAAGGGAAAAGACCACAATCTCACTATCAAAGTTTTACAGATATTTCGACTTCATCATTACATTCTCATAATAACAATTAAAATTATAAATTTATGATTCTAAGATATAAAAATTAAAAAAAAAAAAGAGGTACACAATAAAAAGCATCACCCCAAAAATAGTTGCCAAAATGATAAAAATGATCAAAAAACATTTTAATGTAAAGTTTTTAGATGGCAAAACAATGAACAAAAGAGAAACCTTATCTACTTTTATGTTGTAAATTATAAAACATTACAATGAAACACCATAGGTGAAGAAAGACTTTCAAATTAAGAATGGAAAATTAAAATACTTGTTGACGATGGAGATTCCGACTTACAGTTTAATTTCTTGAGTTTGAACTAAAATGATAAATTATATTTACATACAGAGGCATTTGTTAATTGTTTTTTGATATCTGGCAAATATTTATTACAAATTTGACAGAAAACTGAAAAAGAGATTTAAATTAAAAAAAAAAAAAAGTGCAAGTGATTTTAAGTTGTCAGAAATGAAGTCTCAGACCTAAACCTAAAAGAAAACACTTTTTATGATCCGAAATTTAGATCGATAAAATGTCTTTTGGATAAATATTGATTCTGACGATCCGATGCACAAACAACTCCAAATGTGATCCTATTCCAGTTATATACTGCCCTAGCAACTACCATTGCAAATAGGGAGTGTTTTTAAAAGCACATTCACATGAAGATGTAATTCATAAGTCAGCATAAAGATATTATGTCAATTTAAGTATCATTTAGATGGGAAAATTGAACACAAAAATCTTATGGTTTATAATCATGGAGAAAAATAAATGTAGCAATTGTCGATATACGTTTAAAATAGTTGCAGCTGCATTACTTAATTCATTTTAATAACCTTATGTGATTTTTATATTTATTCTTTTGACAAGAAACTAAAGAATAAATAAAAAGTTCTTTGAACAATTAACTTTCTTGCTTAATATTGTTTTTAACTTTGGTAAAATGCTTCACCAACAGAAAGAAAAGGAACATGCGAAGAAGATTTACACATTAAAATATTCTTCTTTTAAAAAATATAAATATTTTATTTGCTCTTCGATCATTCAAAGGTGAAAAAATTATTCCTGATACAGCAAATTATTGACTAAGAGACACTGATGCAACTCTATCATAGAAGACGACGTAAATGTTTCGGAGGTAAAGTATAATAACTAACGGAAAAATTTCCCCCCCCCCTTAAATTAGGTTCCCAACTC
This sequence comes from Armadillidium nasatum, assembly GCA_009176605.1. Classification (NCBI taxonomy): domain Eukaryota; kingdom Metazoa; phylum Arthropoda; class Malacostraca; order Isopoda; family Armadillidiidae; genus Armadillidium; species Armadillidium nasatum. The sequence continues at coordinate 165,729 of SEYY01002139.1, read as the reverse complement.
AATTCTCCCACATTCCCCAAAGCAAAAATCTAGTACCTCTCTTAAATGTAAGTAAGAATTTAAGAAATACTGGATGCAGACTCATGATAAGAGTCAAATATTTAGATGTTTTCTACGATATATATATATATATATATATATATATATATATATATATATATATATATATATATATATATATATATATATATATATATATATATATATATATATATATATATATATATATATATATATATATATATATATATATATGTAAGTAATATGATAAAAAACTATTTACATAGAAGTGAAATAAGTGTGACAATTTTTTTTTTGCTTATAACCAAACTGAATTTAAAGTTTTAAAACTAAATATTAAAGAATGATTTCTTATCGTATTTAAAAGACGATAATTCTCTTTTCCACGGGTTTTCGACAAATGGGGCAAACGTGCATCCTGTCTCCACACATCTGGCAAGTTCCATGACCGCAAAGGAAAATCATGTTTTTGATCCTGTCAAGACAAACTGGACACATGGTATATATATATATATATATATATATATATATATATATATATATATATATATATATATATATATATATATATATATATATATATATATATATATATATATATATATATATATATATATATATATATATATATATATATATATATATATATATATATATATATATATAATAATTAAAAAAAAAAAAAAAATTAAATAAAAAAAAGTTAAAATATTTAACTTCAAATGGGGTGGGGTAAAATAAAGGATGGGAGAGTGCTCCAGGATTATTATCCAGTGTTACACATGATGTAAGGAATTAAAATAGTAATAACAGTAAATTATTAGTAAATTAGTTCAAAAGATAATCGAAAAGAGTGAGAAAATGTATTCGGTTCCACAATACTGTATTAAACTAAAAAATAGTTTCTTAATTTTATGATGATAATATAAAAGACCTAACGACTGTATATTACCAATTCATTTATGAACAAAAAAAAAAATAAAAAATAAAAAAATAAAAAACATTCTCACAAATGGCATCAAAGTCGTCACACACAAAAAAAAACAAAGACAATTTTTTTTTTTTTTTTTTTTTTTTTTTCTGACAAATCAAAGATATCAAATTTAACTCCCCTAACACCATCCTTCCATCTAATCTTCGGTCTCTCCACCAATCTTCCTTCTACTGGTCTCCATTCATAATATTTTCTTGTTTATCTATTGCCGTTCATTCTCTTTACATGCTCAAGCCCTTATTAGTTTCAGCGGTATCCCATATAAATCTTATAAATCTTAAAAAGTAGATTTACCTGTTCTTTTATATCATGAAGCTGCTGTTGAAGCTTTTGGAAGTCCGTAGAACTCATATCACGAGACCCATTATTCATAATTTGCCCTGAATTGTTGCTGTTATTATTACTTGTGTTGTTATTGATGTTCGCATTGGTATTAGTATTATTAATTGACGTCGATGAAGCTGAACTTACGGATGAACAGGGAACTAAAGTCTCTATGTAACTGGCTACTGAGGCCGAAGATGGAGCTATAATAAATAAATAAATAAATAAATAAATAAATAAATAAATATATATATATATATATATATATATATATATATATATATATATATATATATATATATATATATATATATATATATATATATATATATATATATATATATATATATATATATATATATATATATATATTGTACTATTTAGATTCATCTTTACAATACTACATCAAATCACTAGTGAATTACACTATTACACAAGTGAATATATAAAAAAATTTTTTGCAAATTATAATTCCACATCAAATGAAAATAACTACACAACTTTACCTTGACCACCACAGCAAACTATAAAAGGAATAAATTTTTCAATGACACTCCTACATTGTACACATTTCTTCATAAGAGCAGCACAATTGTCACAAGCACACATATGAGCGCATGGTTGGAAAAGGACAGAAGCTCTTTTGTCAGAGCATACAACACACTCTTCAATCTATAAACAGTTTAAAATAATATATATATATATATATATATATATATATATATATATATATATATATATATATATATATATATATATATATATATATATAATATATATATATATATATATATATATATATATATATATATATATATATATATATATATATATAAAAACTTTTCTCCTATCACTATCACTATTTTAAACAACAAATCTAGAATGATTTTTTATATTAATATTATAGAGAAATATATTTAGTATCGTAACATTAAGGCTACAAAGTACACAACTACAAGCTATAGTCAGTTAATTTACAGTTAATGAAGTGCTGCCCACTTTTGACAAGCATAACGTTTAGACAGTGCAAAAAAATTGGAAATAAACTAATCTATTAGCTGCTAGTTATCGTTCGCAAGTTACGTCAGAAATAAATATAACTAGATCCGTTTTTCTTGCGTCAAAAAGTTGGATATCTTAAAAATTAGGCTGACCTTCACGACATTCAAACAGCTTGCCGTTGGTGTGCGTGTGCGCCTAGCCTTATTATAAATTAACTATCGGAGCTTATAATAACTAAATTTAGAAAATATAGACTGACACCAACCTTCGTTCTTGCCTGAACTGGTTCTTTACACATGAGGCACTTCTTGACTCTTGGAGAACAAATAGAGCAAGTCGCAATATGTCCACAAGGTCCAAATAGCGTGTCTCTCTTCATGTCAGAGCAAACCATACACTCCTCCAAGCTTTCCTCCGATCCAGCTTCAGTGCGACCAAGATCTCCCCTAAAAGAATTTATTTAAAGAAAATTGTTTTTAGCAACACATTGAATAATATGAAGGGAAAAAAATATAGAAATCTTCATTAAATAAAACTAATTAAAATCTGTTTGTAAATAAGAAAAGAAAATAACTTTATTTGACACATTCTAAACTACAATTAAAATAGAGATAAATATTTCGAAATTCAAACTTACATCGATTTATCTTTGTAGCATTTATTAAGAGTTTTACATAAATTCGGATCTGGACAAAGGTCAAGGGGTGTCTGTCCTTTCTTATTCTTTATATTAAGATCAGCTCCATGAGCCGCTAAGAGGCAAGCAATAGAGGCTGGTGATTTCTTGTCCACGCCTTGAGATCCTAATCCCATTAGAAGCTGAATCTGGGAGTAATACTGAAAATTTATAAAAGAAACAAAACTATGTCAAAAAACAAATCAACAACCATAGGTCGCTTAAAAAAAGGTATTCGTTTTATCTTCTTTAAATCTTCATTTCATCATTCACTTCCAGGAAGAGCCTTCTCCCTGCAAGCGGGACCAGCATTTTCTTCTTCCCAGCCTCGAATCACTTTATTCCTGGTTTCTTTTGAAGAATGTCTCTCAGAGCAATGGTTTCCAATGCTAGTCCTAGAGTGTTACACTTCCAGGAAGGGTTTTCACCCTTTCAGTGAGACTAAAATATTCTTCCATCTCGTTTCTAAACATTTTCTCCTGTGGTTCTCTAGAAGATTAAATTTCTAAGTATATAAGTCTCCAAAGCTGGTCCTAAAGTTCATGAAAACAATTAAATTAAAGGTCTGTGTTGCTTTTCCTTTTACTCTGTATTCCTATATATATATATATATATATATATATATATATATATATATATATATATATATATATATATATATATATATATATATATATATATATATATATATATATATATATATATATATATATATATATATATATATATATATATATATATATATATATATATATATATATATATATATATATATATATATATATATATATATATATATATATATATATATATATATATATATATATATATATATATATATATATATATATATATATATATATATATATATATCAGTTTGAATACGGTGACTTTTTAGGGTAAAACTTTTTTATCATATTTTTTTGGGAAATGACGTAAATAACTATTTGCAATCCTAAATGAATGGCTAAATTCAATGCAAAGATTAAAAACTAATACCTACAATATAGACTCGGACGGAGAGTTTTTACATAACTTGCATACAGAAGGAGTCAATATCGCCATACACTCATGTGATAAACGTACAATATGAAATTATATATTAAATATGTTTTATAAATGAAAAATTTTGTATTTACCACCACTCACGGGGCGAGAGTAGGTGCGCTCTAACCTGGTAATCATATGCTCGTGTACCATACATTTAAATGCTAAATAAGAACTGAAAATTATAATTTTAATATCAGTAAATTTTGAGTTAATTTGGCTCTAGGAATGAGTCTCTGTTGTTGTACTGCTTCTTTTCTCTTCTCTTCTCACAGTTAATGTCACTCACATAACATCCAAATTATCATTTTATAATATCTTTTGATCCTTATTAAAAATAGAGTAAAAAAAATTGTCTCCTAATTTCGTATTTCTAGCGCATGTCTATAGAAGTCTTTATCAAAAATACAAAACCTGTCGATTTTCATGAAACATGAAATGTTACTCGAAAAATAACCATGAAAAAATTGTCTTTTAAATTAATATTTTTAACATGTAAAATCAAAATAATTTTTTTATTGGCGTTAGAGAAATATTTTCTGATTTACGAATACCTCATGGATTGGAATTATAATGGGAGTAGAGAAATATTCATGCGAAATGTATTTGCATCATTTCAAGAATTGTTCTTTCTAGTCTTCATTTTTTTAAAGACTCATTTCAAACCATTATTGCTACATGAAATTCTGCTTTTTTTGATATTATTATCAAGGTTCTTTGTTCTTTTAATAATTATATTGATATCGGTCAAACAGTCAGTGTGGGCATTTATTAAGTTATTAGTTATTTATTTATAAATTATATACATTATTTCCGAAAAAAAAGTTAAACAAAGAATAATTAAAAAGTATATATATATATATATATATATATATATATATATATATATATATATATATATATATATATATATATATATATATATATATATATATATATATATATATATATATATATATATCACAATTACATTTAAAATAAGTATAATCTCCAAAATATATAAAAGTCCTTTAAATTTACCTTCCCGACATCTTGCATATCTTGCAACTGTCTCAATTGTGACAAAGTATGATGACGAAGAGCTTCGTGAAGTGGAGTATCTCCATCTTTATCGGCAAGATTCAAATTAGCCCCCTCACGTACAAGTAACTATATATATATATATATATATATATATATATATATATATATATATATATATATATATATATATATATATATATATATATATATATATATATATATATATATATATATATATATATATATATTAATAAATACAATGTTATAAAAGTTTGGATAACGGTGCTTTGAAAGTTTCGATGTCGATAACGATGACGATGACGTCATTTCAAGAAATTCCAGTCTGTGATTGGTTAAATGATTTAAATCTGGCAACCTTCCTCGGGAAAGGTCGAAAATGTAAATTCGTTTATTTGAATTTGGGAAATAACAATCTACGTCATTATTTATTGCAGCCAAAATGCAATTCGATTTCATTATTTATTAAATATATATTTATATATATATATATATATATATATATATATATATATATATATATATATATATATATATATATATATATATATATATATATATATATATATATCAACTGCGTACCCTCACGATCTGAGTATGATGTCTTTCCACGGCTAAATGTAG
>SEYY01002139.1:130000-135000 GCA_009176605.1 Armadillidium nasatum | reverse complement strand
TTATCTAATCCTCACTTGTTGAAGACTATTAAATTGAAGAGGACCATTAGTTACTCGGGCCTGGTCTAATGCCCCGGTAACAGTGTGTATATATATATATATATATATATATATATATATATATATATAGTATATATATACTATATAATATATATAATATATATATATATATATTAAATTACGAACCCATGCGACAATTTGTTTTTGAGTAGCCCGGTCAGTCACTTCTATAAACTCGGTGTCCAAATTGCTTTCAAATGATTTAAAATAGCTTTCACATTAACTCCTTCACTACTCTCTCAAACGTCACAAATTACAAATTTTGTCTGTTCCAAAATGTTTTACCACTGAAAAAACACATTATTGGAGTTTTCGAACCTTGTACACTCAAACAGAATTCTAACAATTTAGAAAACGTTTTCAAATGGAATATTCTGACTTTTGATGCGTACAAATATTTCATCCTCAAAACAGTCACACTCAGTTTCATGATCACTCGAATCTTTAAGTTTCTAGTGTGATAAAATTCTTTACACAAAATACTTTTATCATCAGAAAGGTTTTAATTATAATTATTAACAAGGAAATTGAATTACTTTTCAAAAATTACTTCAAGTATTTCTTTAACTTCAAAATATAATTGCTGGACAGGCTGCTGTCTGCAATTTCCAATGGTGGACTTTACATTGTCCAGCACAGAAAATGAAATTTGATAGACAAAAGATCTGAAAACCTCAAAACAATAAAAAATCCAGCAAAACGCTGGAAGTCGGGTCACCATAGCTTTAATTTATTTATATATGTGTATTGAACAATTAAAAATAAGAATGGGTAACCTATTTTGACTAGCAGGTCTCAGAAGGTATTAACAGTTATATATATATATATATATATATATTATATATATATATATATATATATATATATATATATATATATATATATAATATATAATATATATATATATATATAATATATATTATATATTATTAAAATGTGAGATAGAGAAACGAAAAATGTTCAAATTAATAGTTAGATCTTAATGTTATGATGAAATTTCGTTTTATCATGACAATAAAAGGTCTAAAGAAAAAAAATTATAAAGGTAGCTCATTGGTCATTCACAGTGTAGATCAGCGTTTCAAAACCGGTGTTCACATGGATCCCTAGGAGACTATATAGTTTTTGTTTGGGACCCACAATTAGCTTTTACCAACTTACAAATAAATATTTAATTTTGGAATATTACGTAGGAGTATATGTGGGTCCACAAATGTAAAGTTAGGACTCAGTGGGTCCACAAACGTAAAGTTATGACTCTGTGGGTCCACAAACGTAAAGTTAGGATTCAGTGGGTCCACAAATGTAAATTTAGGAATCAGTGGATCCACATACGTAAAGTTATGACTCAGGGGGTCCACATCCGTAAAGTTAGGACTCTGTGGGTCCACAAGCATAAAAAGGTTGGGAACCCCTGGTTTAGATTATACATTGGTGTAAGCTCTTAAAGTTCCAGAAAGTCTCTCACTTACTTCTAGTTTCAGCAGAGCATCGGAGCTGGAGCCCGGAGCCGAAGTCGGAGCCGTGAGTCGAAGCCGCCTTGATTTTTAGTGTCCATTTAAGTAACCAGCTATGATTCTATACAACGAGTCTGGCCTTTCCTGTATATGGCGACTGTTCAACCCCAACATCAAACAAGGCAAAAGCAATCCTTAATTCTCTGAGTTAACTAAAAATCTTTGATCTACAACACACAAATGAAACAGACTTTCCCCATTTAGTGGAATTTATACCAGCCAAAAACTGGTTTGATCATGAAGATCAATTTATCCACTAATTAAAACTGAATTAATTCTCAATTCCTTCAAATAGTAACGAATTAAATTTACATCTCTAGACATAGAAATTTTCAAGAAAAACAGAGACTTAATTTGTACACGATGGTTTAGAGAGAAAAAAACTGACTTTTTCAAACTATTTAAAACACCGGAAATAGTTTCAGAATGATAGACAGGTATCATGAGGTATGATAATTAAATAAATAATAATAAACATGATAAAGTTTTGGCATTTATTTTTAATTTCTTAAAGGGACACAGAGTAGACAACAGCGACACCCTCCTGCCTTACTAATGTTCATGAACACTAATTTGTGTCTTCCTATTCTAGTCATTCTCAAATGATACCTATTTTTAAAAAAATACTAACCGTTTCTTCTATATCTTTTTTGTCATCAACCAATAATTAGATTCGTACATCGACTTGGTGCTATTCCCATAAATTCAAAGCTTCGCCTTCTCTGACATTTTTCCGGACCTTTAACTAACATTAACTGCATAAAAGCTACGTCTTGTTATATAACATGACTCAATATCTCTGATCATACACCGTTTCATAATTGTATATTTATACTTGGTATAATTTCTTAAATATTTAGATCAAAAGAATACAAGATTGAAAAGATACATCAAATCTACACAAGTGGTAAAAAATTTTATTTACAAATAAAAAATAAATCTACATACACTTAATGAATAGATGTATCACACAATTATTAGTAATAGAAAACTGTACAATTAATAAGTATTTAGACAATGATTGTACATATATTATTTACTGATAAAGGATCGATGCAAATGTCAAGCATGAGAGAAAAAAAAAATCAAAATATTGCAAAACTGGTAAATAAAAGAGGAAAAGAAAGGTTTACTATAAAAGCAAAAAGCCTCTCCTCGAAGTTTGAGCCTAGTATTCTTTTGATTTACAGAAAAAAAAGTCAATTTCATAGCATTTTACTTAATCTAAGGTAAAGGTCAGTGTACCGAAGAGTGCAATTTCCCACTTCAAGGTTCTTTGCATGTTGGAAATAAACCATGAATTTGATTCTGACATTGTTTACATGTTGTTAAAGAGGGAAAAGATGGATATATTTCTTTTGAAAAACAAAATTCATTACAAGAATTTGCTCATATTAATTTTTTATTTTTTATTTTTATTTTAAAGCTCGCAATTCAAGAGCATTGCCCTATTTGAGGAGAGGTATTTTACTAGGTAGTGTATACCTAGAATCCGCAAGTAAGATAGAACATAGGAAAATAGAGACAGTAAGAAGCCACAAGGGGCCTATCGAAACTGTCCCAGTCCAAACAAATACCAATATCAATACTAATACATGCACGAAAGACTAGGTCTATCGTATCCCTAGTTAACAGTTCATTCATAGAGACAGTAAGAAGCCACAAGGGCCTATCGAGACTGTTCCAGTCCAAGCAAATAATAACAATATCAATACTAATACATGCACGAAAGACTAGGTCTATCCTATCCCTAGTTATCAGTTCATTCATGCAAAGATAAAAATAAAACTACGCCCAATTATACACGCAATATTCAATGAACCATCACCCACTACAAAAAAAGATAACTGCCCGTTAGGCTTAGTCATGGAACCAGCGCCCTTAAGCTCGTGAGTCAATTACGTTTGATTTTCAACTATTCCATGTATTCGAAATACTACATACACACACTCTAAATATATTACGTCATTTGATATGGTGATAGTGCAACGATAGAAGTGAGGTGGCGTCATAGTTAATGATGGTCAACTGATTCCAAAAGCCTATTAAATCTACATGTTCCATTTGCACGAAACCTTTCATTTTACATCAAACAATATTTTAAACTTTAACAAACATTTCATACGTCCCTATTTCAAGATTCTAATATAACCTAAAAGCTTTAAACATTTTTTTAAATAAAAAGAGAAAAAAAGAAAAATTTACATACAAGATGTTGCAAGTGACAAAACAATAAGAAAATATCTTTACTGTACCAAAGCAAGGATGAAGATCAAATAACGTAAATAACGTCACATACACACACACCACACACACTATATATATATATATATATATATATATATATATATATATATATATATATATATATATATATATATATATATATATATATATATATATATATATATATATATATATATATATATATATATATATATATATATAGGCCAGACTGCACTTTGGTCCCCTTAAATATCTCAAAAAGTACTAAACTCTACGTAAAAAACGATAATAATTTTTGGAATCCGTTGAAGGAATTTTGATACAGGAAAAATTGGGAAATAAAAAATAAATTCTTATAATAATAAAGTTTATATAAGTAAAGTTTACTTATTTTTAACTTCTCGCGAGAATCGTACGTCTGCCAATGACGTTTTTTTTTCAATTTTTCCGAAATTTGAAAAAATGGGAAATACCCCAAATCGTCTACAGGAAAAGTAGTAGACAATATCATCATCACTCACGGGTCGGGGGGTACGGGGGCAGAGCCCCCCGTAGATAAATGCTCGGTATAACACCAAATTTAACTTTGTTACGTCATCAATTATCAACTTATCGTATATTTTTTATTCAAAAAAAAAAAAAAAAAACCGATTTTTTTTTTTTTACTTTTTTTCACAAATTTTTATTATTTTCTTTATCAAAATCCTTCAAGGATTCCAAAAATATTATCGATTTTTTACGTAGGTTTATATATATATATATATATATATATATATATATATATATATATATATATATATATATATATATATATATATATATATATATATATATATATATATATATATATATATATATTGTTTACATACACTGCTCCGCATTTGGCAAGCTGCACTTGCTTATAAGCATTACTCACTCTATAGCTAATTGTTTTCAGTAACATCGCAAAGTCAAATTTATAATTAAAAACATATTTGAAATAACAGCTGAATAGAGAAGATAATATCTGAAAGAGGAAAAGATAATTCTTGTTGAAAAAAGTAGTACAATGCCGCAGGTAAATAGAGCACTTGTAAGCGAAAAGGTTTTATGGTACAAGTACCAATGGAAATCTTATAGCACGTTTCTACATTATTAGCAAATTTGTGAGAGTTTACCAGAAGGTCTAAATCATGTAAAAAGCCTGCAATATCAGCA
>SEYY01002139.1:115000-120000 GCA_009176605.1 Armadillidium nasatum | reverse complement strand
CTCTTAACTAGAAAATTAGCTAATATATATTTAATTATATATATATAAAATAATATATATATATATATATATATATATATATATATATATATATATATATATATATATATATATATATATATATATATATATATATATATATATATATATATATATATATATATATATATATATATATATATATATATATATATATATATATATATATATATATATATATATATATATATATATATATATATATATATATATATATATGGTAAAGTCTGGAACACACTTCAGTTCATCTGTTTTCCCAACTTCCATATGACTTAGGCATACTTTCAAACGCCGTGTATCTGGTCAAATGTCTTCCTCCATTAATTTGACCATGTTTTCCGACTTTCCTCCAATTCTGGTGGAATTTGGAAGTCCTCCTGGACTTTGCCCACCAGAGGAGAAATATATATATATATATATATATATATATATATATATATATATATATATATATATATATATATATATATATATATATATATATATATATATATATATATATATATATATATATATAGTTTGGAAAAGAGAAAGGATGAGAATGTAGGGAAAAACAAGTCACACCAACCGAAAGGAGGAGGACATAAGCGGAGGAAGAGTTCAACAGTGCTCCCTGTAGTAGCGATAGTATAAAGAGTTATGCAAATAAAATCTTTAACTCTGCCATTAGAAGAAGGTAGTCGTACGTAGAATAGCAACAAATGTTTAGCGTGTACTTTGGTATAAATGTAAGGAAACGTCTCAATAGAAAACAAAGAACTGGCAGGACATGAAAACATTCTGAGGATGTTTTAAAACCCTTAACCACTTACAAGCTATCTAACCCACAGAAACCCAATAACAAGGAAAAGAAGCTCCGTACATGTTAAGAACAGAAGAAGGCTTGAATTGTATGTGCAAGAAGAAAAATTGAGGTTGCGAGATATATTGAGTTGATTTTACAGATATATAAAGAATTTGAAATTTATGAGAGTTGGAAAATCTTGTTTTTTAATCTTTTTAACTCCGAGATAATCATTAAAAAAAAAAAAAAAAAAAAAAAAAAAAAAAAAAAAAAAAAAAAAAAAAAAAAAACAGTTGCTCTAAGGTCAACCTCCCTCTATTAGGTATTTGAAGCAGGGTAAGATATTTTTAAATGTGAAAATTTGTAATGTATTCGCCAGTAAAAGAGTGGATTTATAATGAGTAGCAAGTTGAATTTAATAAAATGGACAACAGAAAGTACGAGTTGATAAAAACACTGAGGAACACTTTTGCTAATAGATTAAAAAATTAACAGTGACTGTTTACAACATTTGATATATCCAACTTAACTGAAAAAAAAATTAACCAAATCAAGAGTCAGAGAAAAGGGGAAAGAACAGTCGATCAATCGGTAAAGAAGTCATGCTTACAATCTAAGTTTAGAAAGAGAAATTTCCAAACCTTCTATGTAAGAAAAAAAAACTTTGGAAAGAATTGAAATAAGAGCAATGTAACGGTAATAGTAGGGCAAGGGGGGGGTCTCCTTATTTCAGCACAGGTTTAATGGGGCCAACAACAAAAAAAAAGTAGACACATAAAAGTTGATTGACAAGAACAAAGAGCTCATCAAGGCAAGGTGCAAACTAAGAGGCACAAGCTTTGAAAACCACAGAAGGAACAGCATCAGGACTGTGTGACTTCTAACCATAAATCAAATAAAGAGCAGAAATATCATTAATTGAAGTTTTCTCTTATGCTTCAAACTCTTATATTTTCAACCTTTCGGATTTTTTGTTTTTTTCCTCCTCCTCCTTCACCTTTTCCAGTCTTTTCCAACATATTCATGCCTTATTTAGTAATTTCTTCTAAGAGAAAACTTAAGCTTTTGAAGAAGGTACAAGTACAACAGCTGAGGAGCTATGAGGAAAAAGCAAGAGATAAAGCTACAGTTTAAGTAAATAGCCTAGTCTCAATAGACAATAAAAAGTGAGATCCTAACAAGAAAAAATTACTTTTCTACGTATATTTGTAACATTTTGGAATGAAATGTAAAAACAACAACTTTCTAAAATTTAAAGGCAACGGTATATGAGTTTTAACAACAGGATAAAAAAAAATATGAAAAGTACATCATGCCTATATTACGAATGATTTACGCATTTCAGTGGATTCAACCCACCGGAGTACTAATCTAGCACCAAGAAAAATCTAAGAATGCGATCTTTATAAGTCTGACCAGTTTTCAGGACAAAAATATCAGAGATTGAATAAGACAATAGACGAGGTAGTCAGAGGAAAAATGAAAAAAACCCATAAACCGATGAAAGAAAATCGAAGAGATTAACTTGACTGTCTATATTTAGTCGAAGAACAAATGATGACAGATGACTCTGTCTGCTTGTGAATAAAGTGAATTTCTGTATAATTAAGAACAAAGTTTGATTCCCAGCTTTCTTTCTTTCTATTTGAAGAGAGGAATTTTTTTTTGGTTTTATATATCTAGGATATGAAATTGGGATAGAACCGGCGCCCTCAGGCACGAGGGTCAATCATAACGGTTTGGCAGCACAAAAAATACTAGCTTCTGGATATAAAACAAGATTTCTAATGGAAATGTAGCTGCTACTAACACCGAAAGTCAACTTCTGTGGAGTGGAATTTGCTATATAAATATCTCTGAGGCCATTAGAGTATCAAGCCGCATTTTGCTGCCTATTATATATATTATATATATATATATATATATATATATATATATATATATATATATTTTATATATTTTATTATATATTTCTTTTATATATATATATTATATATATATATATATATATATATATATATATATATATATTATAATATATATATATATATATATATATATATATATATATATATATATATATATATTATATAAATATATATATATATATATTTATATATTATATATATATATATATATATATATATATATATATATATATATATATATATATACTTGGCTAGAAAAATCCACACCACTTTGAGATTTTCGATTATTTATTAGCTTTGCCATTTCGGTTTTTTCGGCGCTTGAATCGAAGTCAATAGACCATTTGGGAGACTTTTTCAGAAAAAAAAATATTTGTAGTTTTTAATTCTTTTAGGATTTTAGGTGCAGACAGTAAATAAAATTCATTTATGCTTAAAAAAAAAAAAAAAAAAAAGCCGAGAATACAATAATGTGGTTTTAAAGGGGAGTATGAAAGTAAATTGCAATGATACAAACTACAATATATTACCATTTCCGATATTAAAAAATGGTAAAGAAAGTCTTGATAAATTTTACAATGGAAGAAGATTAAAGGCCGACAATATGCTATAAAAAAATGATTCTAAAATGCATGTAATTAATAACAAATGCATGATTAGCTTTTGTTAGCTCACAAAAACTCTAACATGGACAAGTATTCAATGGCATACACACATATATATATATATATATATAATATATATATATATATATATATATATATATATATATATATATATATATATATATATATATATATATATATATATATATATATATATATATATATATATATATATATATATATATATATATATATATATATATATATATATATATATATATATATATATATATATAATTAAAAAAAAAAAAACCTATTTTTCTTCATTGAAGATTTTATAGGAGGCACCAATGGAGAATTTAAAGTATTAAGGATTTATACAGATTCCCGCTAACCCTTAAAAGATTTAGAAACTTTATTTAAAACTTCCGAAAACACTCTTCCAACTCTCTCTCTCTCCCCAACCTCTCCTCCTGCCCCCCCCCCTCCATCACCCAAAAAAAGAACTTGATCAAGAACAAACTCTAAAAATACCAGTTACAAATTAATGATTTAAAAATAATTGCAACACACGCACACGCACTCACACACACACACACACACATATATAATATATATATATATATATATATATATATATATATATATATATATATATATATATATATATATATATATATATATATATATATATATATATATATATATATATATATAATATATATATATATATGAAAGTATAACGTTATTAATCACATAATTGCACTTTTTTTTTTATAATAAATATGAGATAAGCTCTTCCTCATCATACATCAACATTAATAATGTTATTAATTAGGATAATCTATAATTAACTTCCATAAATAAAAGGATAGCTAAACTATTAAAAAATTTTCAATACTAGATCATATATATTATATATATATATATATATATATATATATTATATATATATATATATATATATATATATATAATATATATATATATATATATATATATATATTATATATATATATATATATATATATTAGGGATAAATACACAGAAATTAAAAAGCTTATGAAGAATGCCCTAAATCTAGCTTATAAAAGGTGCAAAGAATGACGGTTCTTTTCTACTTCAATTTAACCTCTTTCTTTCTCCTCTTCTGTTCTTTCAGCACTTAGTAATATCCTAAAATGTTCCTTGCATCTTTGTTCAACTTCTGTAACATTTTGCATTACATTATCATCCAAAGTTTTTACACCAGTTAAAAACATTTTTCTTCTTGTTTTGAATATTGTTAATCTCCTTAAATAACAATTTCTCCTTTCATGATAATTTACAGCAATCTTTCCACTCTACTTCTCATCTGCCCATCTCTTTGCCTTTTAACTTCTTTTCGTCCCCTCTAGTATTCCTACAGATACTGTTGTGGCCAAATATTTTTACAAAAACTTTATTTTCTTAATGAAGAGCGGCATCTAATTTTTCATTCCACCTTACACATTTTTTTAATTCTTTCCCAATAATCTTTTTCACAACACATATTATCTTTGTAGTCATCAATGTTGTCTCTTTAATGCATTTCCACTCCTCCTGTACTCCTTTCTCATTATTACCCATTCTTCTGCTTATATCATTTCATATTCCGCCAAAAAA
>SEYY01002139.1:102500-105000 GCA_009176605.1 Armadillidium nasatum | reverse complement strand
AAACTTTATTAGAGTGTAGTAGAAATGGCTAAAAAAGATCTATATCTACTACTACTACTAATAAGAATAATAATAATTGTAATTCATTAAAAAAAAATCCTACTTCCGAACTTTGTAAGAGAGAGCGCGCGTGCACACACCCCCACACCCATATATATATATATATATATATATATATATATATATATATATATATATATATATATATATATATATATATATATATATATATATATATATATATATATATATATATATATATATATATATATATATATATGATATATAATTAAATTTTTGACGATGAAACTGAAAAAGAATATTTAAATAATTTCATTATTTTAATAAATTTTACAATTTTATAATAAACAATTAAATTGTCTTTTCTGTACTCTTTATTCAAACGTGTAAATACACGTAATTTTAATATGTAGTAAAATAGTATCTTCAGAACAATGATTTTAAAAAATTTTGCATGTGAATACATGGACCGACAACGCGTAATTTAAGAACTTTAAATTTCGGTTTCTTAAACTGCAATGCAGAAACAAATTTTTCTCCAATTTTTTTTGGGGGTAATTCGATTTTGTATTGGAGAGTATATTTAACCCCCATTACTAAACAGGCTTTCACTCTCAACAGAAGAAGGTGGAGCAAAGAGATATTTATAAGCCAATAAATGTAAATTGATCAGCAGAAAATTGACGAAGTAGATTAATGTCCCATCACTAATATATATATATATATATATATATATATATATATATATATATATATATATATATATATATATATATATATATATATATATATATATATATATATATATATATATATATATATATATATATATATGAAGAGGGTCTGAGGCAAAATGACAAAAAGTCCGCGTTTTGAGAAAAAATAGAACGAAGTTGCTGTTCAAAAAGGAGCTAAATTAAAGCTAAGTCATGGCACGGATCAACTAAATATTTCTGTCTCTATGATTACAACGAGTTTGCTTGTTAATGAATTCCTTATCGAATTTATCAATGTTTTTAATATTTCCACTTGCACCGTTCTAATGACATTCTCATATATATATATATATATATATATATATATATATATATATATATATATATATATATATATATATATATATATATATATATATATATATATATATATATATATATATGGAACACTTATAATTAATATTCCGTTAATGGATATAGAACTTTCTTACAAAATATAAACCAAAAATATACTTATCATTTTTTGATAGTTAAATAAAAAAACAAATTGTGATCCTTTTTCGTCAATGAGCTAATTCTTATATCCGTCACTTTTAAAAGAAATCTCTAACTACGAAATCAAGTTGCTCAGAACTCTTCGAACTTCTGTTAATGAAAAAGGTGATCCAATAACACAATTCTAAAAACTATAATTCCTTTCAATTTTTCCTCAGGCTTTGACTGATACGTTGGTGATTTTGAAGGTCAAAATTACATTTGATAATTTACACGTTTCTAGTACGATTACATTGTAAGATACGATATAATGTAAGGATGATGCTCAAAACAGGTGTTATCCATACTGAATTTTTAAACCTATCGTAACTGACAAGATTTTTACCTTTAGCAGTTCAAATGATTTGCCATAATTTAGTCCTTTTATGGCTAAATTGGATATAATATATAGGAAGAGGAATGAGAGAAAGAGTAAGGAAACAACTGCAGTATAAATAATAAAGGTAACACACAAAAGGAAAAAAAATTGAAGACGAAAGGAGGAAAGGATGTTATTTTGAGAGAGGAAAGCACTTTTGAAACTAGGACGAAAATTTACAAGAGTTCCTGAAAGGAAGGGAGATAAAGGGGGGGGGAGGGAATTAGAGGTAAATAGCTGTTTTTAATCTTCTCTTTAAAACCTCCGTCTGCGCTCACCTGAAGGTTTTATCTTAGACTTGGGATGGGTTTTCTTTTATTCTTGAATTATGTTCCCCCTTGAAAAGGGTCCGACCAGTGAGTAGTGACAAAATTTAAAAAAAAAAAAAAAGTTTCGAGAGACGTCGAACGAATGCCAAGGACGAAGTGAAACGATAAACAATAATAAATTAAAGGAAATTAAATAATCATAAGTAACAGAGAGAGAAAGATCAAATAATTTGCATTTTCAATCTTGTCGGTATTAAGCAACAAATTTTATATAACATCGTAGACATCACATATTAATTAAATTAAAAAAATAGGTATGCAAATTTTGACTCAAAGAAGAAAGATATTAATGCCTTTTAATTAATATTTACATAAAAGAACATCGATTACAACAATTAAAAAGACGATTTAATAAAAGGCTTACTTTAAGGCAAAGCCAAAATGAACAATTTCCATTCACTCACACACACACACACTCTCTCTCTCTCTCTCTCTCTCTCTCTCTCTCTCTCTATATCATATATATATATATATATAATATATATATATATATATATATATATATATATATATATATATAT
>SEYY01002139.1:75000-90000 GCA_009176605.1 Armadillidium nasatum | reverse complement strand
GAGTTAGACTGCATTTCACATGCAAACGCATCTTGCAGATTTTTTGAAAGAGAAAACAAAAATGTTTTTTATGTCTTAATAAAAAAATCTGCAAGTTTACCTGATAAAGGAAATTGATTGGATTGGAGGAAAAATAAATGTCAAAAATGACGCAAAATGAACATATATATATATATATATATATATATATATATATATATATATATATATATATAATATATATATATATATATATATATATATATATATATATATATATATATATATATATATTTATATATTTTTTATATATTTATATTTAATATATTTTATATATATATATATATATATATATATATATATATATATATATATATATATATATATATATATATATATATATATATATATATATATATATATATATATATATATATATATATATATATATATATATATATATATATAAACCCATATAACGTTAAAACGGATATAAAAACTGGAAAGATAAGTTAGAAAGAAAAAAAACTTGACTAATTTTCTTTTTAATCAACAATGAATACTTTAATTTACATTTGTACTAATCTTCCAAAAACACACACTACAAAGAAACAAATTGAGATTCCTCCGATTTCGAGTTTCCTAATTAAGGTTCACACGCACACACATACGAAAAAAAAGACTGGAATCTGCAGTGATGAATATAAATTTGAAGCAAATCGAAAAGCTTAACTTTTATCGTGTGAACCTTCGTCAAACAAGTTATTTAAATATAATATGTATTTATTTTAACTGGAAAGTAGTTAACATCATCGTCAGGATTAAAAGAATAATGTGGTTAAACATTCCCCAGTATTGCCCTATTAAGAGGAAACTTCTTCCTGGATTTCGCTTGCGAGATCGAAACATTGTCTCCAAACGTCTGAATCAATCAATTCAACGCTATGCCTCGGCATCTTATTCCTTTATATATATATATATATATATATATATATATATATATATATATATATATATATATATATATATATATATATATATATATATATATATATATATATATATATATATGGACATTTTATGAGGATATATAAATGTTAATCGATGATGTAATAATTAATACTCGTAATAATTTGGTCATTTCAGTCTCTTGACTTAAAGTCAATTAAACTTTTAAAGAATCAGAGCAAGTGATCCAATGTAACAGATTTTTTTATCCCTAAATGGCTGAGATACTCTGATAATATTAAATAATAATAATGATGATAATAATTATAATAATAATATTATTAGATATAATACAAAGCTCCACTGGTTGAAGGAGAGGTGGGATGCCCAAGCAATAGAAGAGGGGATTTTGTTAAAAGAGTTGGGCAAAATACATCATTCAAGGAGTCATGACTAAAGCCTTCGGTATTTGTATAGTCACGATGTAGGGTAATAAGATATAGCAGTTAATTAAAATAAGGCGTTGATATCTTGGTCTCTTAAATAATTAATTAACTAAATAATTTATAATTACGTAAAGAAAATTTATGAGAAATATTTATATTAATATATAACATACCTAACGCACAAGTGACTGTGACAAATTTATTAAAAATTCACATTTTGAATTTCAGCTAAATGTTTGCTTCCTAAATTTGCTATTTGAAATAGTTACATTCTTCTTTTTTACTTTCATACATAAACTAGAGTAATTTTAATATAATATATATATATATATATATATATATATATATATATATATATATATATATATATATATATATATATATATATATATATATATATATATATATATATATATATATATATGCGTGTGTGTGTGTGAATGTGTGTCCTTCTGGCCTTTAAATCTAAAAACATTTTATACTGTAGACAATTGTTGTATTAAAAATCGTTCCCCAAACGAAATTTACTTGTTTTTTTTATTTTACAATTCTTTTCCAAAGATAACAGTAGGACAACTTTCTTTTTTTTCCTCTGGCTCGAAACCTTTTACCCCAGGGTTCGTTAGAAGACTTTTCTCCGAGGTATGGTTTCCAATTCCAATTGAGTATTACACTCCAAGTAGAGTTTACAACTTTTCAGCTAACTAAGAAGGACTTGCATCTTCTACCACTTGGCTTTTAAAACTTTCTTCCATAGTTCTCTTGAGAATCATGTTTCCAGGAAAATAATTTTCCAATGCTGGTCCGGGAATTGTTGCAAGCAATAAATTAACCACTATCTAATCTACATAACTATGGAATTAAGGAATACAGTAAAAAATTTTATGGTAAAAGGGACAAGTTTTTTGATTAGCTTTGTTTTTTGTATTACTTCTATTTCTGTTGGTGAGGTACTATTTTATGTGTTGATGCAATTTCTAAATTGAACAACCTCTCTCTCTCTCTCCCTGTCTCTCTCTCTCTCTCTCTCTCTCTCTCTCTCTCTCTCTCTCTCTATATATATATATATATATATATATATATATATATATATATATATATATATATATATATATATATATATATATATAGAGAGAGAGAGAGAGAAAGAGAAAGAGATAGATAGATAGATAGAGAGAGAGAGAGAGAGAGAGAGAGAGAGAGAGAGAGAGAGAGAGAGAGAGAGAGAGAGAGAGAGAGAGAGAGAGAGAGAGAGAGAGAGAGAGAGATTGTTCCAATTTAGAAATTGCATCAACACATAAAATAGTACCTCACCAATAGAAATAGAAGCAAGACAAATAATTTCAGATAAAAAAAAAGAAGAAAGAAAAAAAAAAAAAAAAGATTCGACCAGCTCCACAATTTTAAAAATGGAAATGTGAGTCGGGGAGTGGGAGGGTAGTGGGAGGTGGGGGGAAGAGAAAGAAAAATAAACTTTGGCAGCTTCTTATCTTCAATCTTCAACATCTTCATTTCAATCCAACCATTTTACCTACCTTGATTTGCCTCCCTCTAAACCCCCCCCCCCATACCCCTCTCTCTCTATCTTTCTCTTACGTTTCAAAAGCAAATATTAACCACACTTTAAATTCGTTTCCGCTTTCAAGTTCAATGACGGAAAACGGCGATTCGGTTTATGCCTCAAATCGAGAGTCTTAAACCTTTGTTTGCTTCGATTCGTTCGAGCGAGTAAGTACACGGGACAAACAGTCCATTTCATCTACAAACATAGAACCAACATCTTTTACATATATATATATATATATATATATATATATATATATATATATATATATATATATATATATATATATATATATATATATATATATATATATATATATATATATATATATATATATATATATATATATATATATATATATATATATATATATATATATATATAATATCTTTATAAATCGTGCATGATATTCAAAAATTATAGTAAAGAAATGACTAAAGTCTGTCTAAACCTTAATGGATTCTCTTTGAAAGTTGAGGTTTAGAAAATAAGCTCAAAAGGAGATTTGAATGATGACTTTGTAGAAAGAAGTAGAAAAATGGGATCTTCATCTTCAATAAAGAATAATAATAATAATAATAATAATAATAATAATAATAATAATAATAATAATAATAATAATGATAATAATAATAATAATAATAATAATTAATAATAATAATAAAAAATTTAAACTTTTTAATTCCTTTTTTTCAACTGAATAATAAATAAATAAATTAAATAAATAACTAAATGAAGGACTATAATAAGGATATTTGTGGAGAACATAAGAAAATACTCGTAAGAACATAAGAAAATTTTTTGAAATAATTATGTAAAATTAAATAAACAAAATTTTATATATATATTTAAAGGCTTTTAATTAAGAACAAAAGAGAATACTCGCAAGAACATGAGAAAATACTTGTAAAAGGTCATAAAGTATTCGTAAGAACATTTCAATATCATCATCTACATTCAAGGGTCACTTTTGAGGTATATTTCAATTAGAAATAAAACTTTGAAAAGTAATAAATGCAGTTGTTTTTTTGGTTATTAATTAAATTAAAATAAAAAAATAACAAAGGTGATTTACTAAATTGTCTGACAGAGATGCCTGTAAAGTATGCAAAATTAAAAACAGAATGAAGCATATACAAAATAACGTGTCTTACATAAAACAACTGAATAAATAACTACGTGTTAAAACCATTGGGTTTACGAAATAATAATTTATATATATATATATATATATATATATATATATATATAATATATATAATATATATATATATATATATATATATATATATATATATATATATATATATATATATATATATATATATATATATATATATATATATATTATAAATAAAATAAAATATCACTAATAATCTATTTGAAGCAAATAAATCACAGAAAAATCGCATTATTTATATTTATTTTTTTTCTAAAGGCTTAAATAATAATTGTTTCAACAGGTTTGTTGAATCAATTATAAGATAATCCGGAGCCGGGTTCGAATATTTTAAACTTTCGATTTCGATTTAATAATAATAATAATAATAATAATAATAATAATAATAATAATAATAATAATAATGATAAAAAGAATAATAAAATAATTACTACTATTACAAATAATAATAATTAAAATACTACTGCTATTACTACTACTAATAATAATAATTAATAATTTATTTTATATAACTGTGTTATATAAAATAATTTATATACGTTCAAAGGCTTTAATTAAAATGCTATTAAAATGTTTTAAGAATTGAAATGAATTACGAGTATTGTAAAGTAAAATGAAATAATCGTAAGCCTTATTAAATATCAATCCTTTAGCTCTATTTGCCTCTAAAATTTATGTATCAGAGTTAGATCTGAAAAAGAAAACGATGTACATAGATAAATAGATAGATGCATATATACGTGGGATATATAAACAAATATATAGATTTATGGAAGATTGAGGACAGGAAGATATAGATAGATAAGTAAACAAATAGATAAATAGGGAGAAAGAGATATATGAAAGTAACAGTGAGAGAAAAAATAGATAAATAAGATGTAGGAAAAACAAATAGGTGGGAGAAAGAGTAAAGTGCAGGAATTAGAGAAAAGGAATGAGAAAAGGAACGAAAAAAAATTGTAGAAAAGAAAAGTAGAGAGAGAGAGAGAGAGAGAGAGAGAGAGAGAGAGAGAGAGAGAGAGAGAGAGAGAGAGAGAGAGAGAGAGAAAATGTACTACAATTCATAAAAAACGAATAAAAGACATCGAGAGCAGCACCCTTTAAACAAATGTCTCACTTGAGCAGTTATTGGATTTCCGCAAAGATTTTCCTGCAAATACTCTACATTAAAGCCATTAACACAAGAGAGGACATAATCATTAGGGATTATGAAGGGATTTTCTTCCAAAATTAACGGCCAATGTTGCGTACTTAATTCGGAAAGTTATCCAAGTAGAGCTGTTCAAACCATGCATCAGCTTGGCAAAACGCATACCAATATAGCATATATATATATATATATATATATATATATATATATATTATATATATATATATATATATAATATATATATATATATATATATATATATATATATATATATATATATATATATATATATATATATATATATATATATATATAATATATATATATATATATATATATATATTATATATATATATATATATATATATATATATATATATATATATATATTATATATATTATATATATATTTATATATATATATATATTATATATATATTATATATATATATATATATATATATATATATATATATATATATATATATATATATATATATATATATATATATATATATATATATATATATATATATATATTCTGAACATTAATTTGAAGTCGACATTTCGCAAGAACACCCAAGAATCTAATTTAAACGCTTCTCTCTCTCAAAAGTCTCCCACACACGTCGAATAACTTATTTATATACATAATAGATTTTCAAGAACAAGATGAAATTTAAAATTCCCTCAAGTTCAATTCTAAAAGCAAAATTATTATTATTATTATTGGTAGTAGTGGTAGTTGCCGTGGCAGTAACGTACTCATATACATGACAAAATCCCTCCAGAAGGACGAGGAGACCCGAGGTGAATTAAAGGTACAATTGGTCTTTTCGAACTTGTAATCAAGTATTTTTGTCCTCCAATTTGTTCTTTCACACTACTCCCAAACCCTCATCAGAGACAATGTCACAATATCGTCCCGTTTAATAACAATGGGTTCGATTAATTTTCTCTTTTTCACTCAGCAAAAAAATGTTCAACACACAAGTTAATTGGGTTTCTCTGAGTTCTGCTGCTGTGCATGGGAATTCTATTCAAATTCTACTATCCAATACGAGTTCCCTATTGTCGTTATACATTTTATATTCTCTATACTCTCTCTTTTCACGCACATACACTTATCCATACATTTATATACACCAACACATTATTCATATTCCAGTGATTTTACCTTACATTCTCGGTAATTGTAGAATAATGTCAAAGCATGGCATTTACACATCGCAACACATTTTTTTTTGTAACTACACCGCACCAATAAGCTGAAACTGCATACCGCACCACACCGCACAGCACCGATATAAAGACCAACCCAACTCAAGATTTAATAGATATGATGCATTATAAGTTGTGGGAAAATTTCTGAAATATTGCAATACAGAGTGCTTTAGAATTACGTTAGAAACTCAATACATTATAGAAGAAGCCACTTTCGTTGCGTTGTAAACCCTATAATGCCCTTTGTTTCATTCTCTTGAAGAATGATAAGCTTAATGTAAATAAAGAAGCCAAAAAAGTTCTCAACAGAATTCGAACCCGGACTATTTCGATTTAAAACAACTGCCTTAAACAGTAGTTTATCTAAATATAAAACAAAAAGGTGAATAATATTTATAACTGTGGAGTTACACATTATTTCCATAATAGTTCTAATGCATTTTTATTTTATTTTTATTATTATTATTGTTATTGATATAGAGTTGCAAATATGTTTTATTATTAATATCTTTCAGTGCAATCCTTCATAAAAATATCGAGAGAAAAGAAAATACGAAGAATATTAAGGACAGACGAAGTCTGAGTTGAGCATTCAATAATGATGAGCTTGTGGGGTTTATTATGTCGAATAGAAGGATGAGGTAATTCAGTTTATGAAACATATATATATATATATATATATATATATATATATATATATATATATATATATATATATATATATATATATATATATATATATAATATATATATTATATATATGTATATATATATATATATATATATATATATATATATATATATATATATATATATATATATATATATATATATATATATATATAGATATAGATAGATAGATAGATAGATAGATAGAGAGAGAGAGAGAGATCTATTGTAAAAGACAAGAATTGGCGTAACTGTAATAGTTACACCCTTGCTTAGTAGAATGAATGAACATGTCAACCTCTGACTGAGATTATAAAGAACAGCAGAAGAATTTAAAAACAAACTACTAACAAAACTATTAAAATGTGCGAACGGAGACTAATTGAAGTACGCTTAGTGTAGAGCAAAAAAAAAAAAAAAAAAAAACAAAAAAAAAAAAAAAAAAAAAAAAAAAAAAAAAAAAAAAAAAAAAAAAAAAAAAAAAAAAAAAAAAAAAAAAAAAAATATATATAATATATATATATATATATATATATATATATATATATATATATATATATATATATATATATATATATATATATATATATATATATATATATATATATAGTGCTTAAAAAAAATAAAGTGCTAAAAATAAAATAAAATAGTGATATAAAATAAAATGAATATAAAATAGCTTCCCTTAAATTTTATGAAAGAAAATGTATATATAATGGTATATCTATTTTACATATAAAAATGCTTATTTTTATAATAATAATATTTATTCATTTAAGTTATCCTTAATATAATTTGTAAGTTCAATATGTATGACTTGCAACAAAACTTTAAACTTCTTAAAATGTAATTGTTCTATAACCAAACAAACCATGCAACCTCTAATGTTGTTTCATTACTACCTAGATATTTTTTAATATCCATGGCAAAGTTAAACAGATAGAGTAACGACGATTGGTTCGGGCTTTGATTAACTACTTCACTGAAACGCTGGCAGGGCAACATACAACTTACCTTATAATGTAGAGGGAAAAGCTGATTTAGAAAGTGAAAAGGTTGTCAAAAGTAGCCGGAGATAGGCGAGCTTCAAACAGGGACAAAGCTTAGGGCTGAATTTATTGCTATTTGGGATCCCTACTGTCAACAAATCTAGATACGGAGTCAAATCCTATCATCATTAACATTCATACCAAATAACTTGGTGGTTAGTGAAACTTTGGCATATTTTCAACAACGACCAACCTATATATATATATATATATATATATATATATATATATATATATATATATATATATATATATATATATATATATATATATATATATATATATATATATATATATATATATATATATATATATATATATATATATATATATATATATATATATATATATATATATATATATATATATATATATATATATATATATATATATATATATATATATATATATATATATATATATATATATATATATATATATATATATATATATATATATATATATATATGCTTTACTTAATTAGGTAATTAACTCAAACAATTAATATCCTTAGTATTCTTTATTAAGATGGCCAGATTTAAAATGAAATGATAAATGGGAAGCAACAATGCTTCAAGCAAAATAATGATTATAATCCAATAAAGCACAATATATATTTTAAAGCAGGATTGCGCACTTCTAAGAACTTCAATGTTAATTAGTTGTGATTAATAAATCGGTTATTAATTTAAAAATATTCGTTCAGCTCGCCTTGGAATTACGGAGCGTGAGCTCCAACTAAGACTCTCTCTGTGCTAAACTCACTGTTCTCCCCTATTCCTGCGTTTCGAAAAACATTTTATTCCACGAAAAACATTTTATTCCACCAGAGGGCCTCGCCTCTCATTGGTTGGTTTAACTACATGCCGTTTATAAAGCATCATTGTTTCAATTATTTTAATTGTTATCTTATTTCAAAGCCTTAGCAATTTAACTAGAAACTAGCAACGTCAAGGGTTATAACAAAGCTTTAGTTTCATAATGAGTAATTTATAAAATAACACGTATTATAATAATGCAAGAGGATGCCGACTCACAATACAGATTCTGTTTGGCACTAGGGGGGTGAGGAGTTCTGTCAACTCCGTTACATACTCGTATATATATATATATATATATATATATATATATATATATATATATATATATATATATATATATATATATATATATATATATATATATATATATATATATATATAGATATATAGAGAGAGAGAGAGAGAGAGAGAGAGAGAGAGAGAGAGAGAGAGAGAGAGAGAGAGAGAGAGAGAGAGAGAGAGAGAGAGAGAGAGAGAGAGAGAGAGAGAGAGAGAGAGAGAGAGAGAGAGAGAGAGAGAGAGAGAGAGAGAGAGAGAGAGAGAGAGAGAGAGAGAGAGAGAGAGAGAGAGAGAGAGAGAGAGAGAGAGAGAGAGAGAGAGAGAGAGAGAGAGAGAGAGAGAGAGAGAGAGAGAGAGAGAGAGCTACAAAAATGTATTAAGAGGATTTAGAATACAAATTTGCGAATTACGATTTAAAGGTCACATTAAAAGTAAGCTTTGCGCTAGAATTTAATTCAAAGTTAATTATAAAACCTCGCAGGATTTCATGTAATAAAATAATCGCTTTAATTAATTTCATTCTTTTCTCTGTACTTTTTTTTTTGTTTATTCATTTTTAACTTGTTTGTGTATGAACTTATCATCAATTTGAAATATTGAAAAATAACAATAATAATAATAATAATAATAATAATAATAATAATAATAATAAGTAAATAATAATAAAAATAATATTATTACTATTTTTAGTTTTATTATTATTATTATTATTATTATTATTTATTATCAATGAAATTCAAACTATGAAAACTATAAAACGAGATGAAACAATTATGCAGCCTTCCAAAACATTTTTTTTTCAGAAAATTTATCTTAGTACTAGGAAATGAAACTTATTATTATTATTATTATTATTTTTTATTTATTCATTTTTTTTTTTTGAATTTATCATCGCTCACGGGCGGAGCCATTTTCGAAGACAGGGCAGAAAAATTATGTTTTTGACCAAGTTCCCTTGTTATTGCAATTCAGGACAACCATGAGCTGCTGGTACAACGTCCTATCCGTATTCCTTATTATCTCGAGCAACCCAACATTTTAGACCCTTTCTTAATTTCCAATTCTTCTCCTTACATTGCTAAACTCTTTCCACTTCTAAGCTCTTTCGGTCACCTTCTAATCTCTATATCCAAATATATCTCTTCAAGTCTACGCAGGAAAGACCTCAGCCTTTAGTAAAGAGATGTTTTGGCACTTTGGTGCTGTTAACTGGTCAGACTTACGGTCGAACACATAAGATTTCCCATGGAATGATTAATGTTTAGATAGGGGTGGTAAGTCGGAGTGTGTTGATAGCATAACGAATGCGATTCTCTATGTTATGGAGATGAGCATTCCATTAACTCTTCTTCAACGAATACTAATAAACTTTGATGTAACTCATGTTATTAGCATAGGGTTGCTGCCATCCGAAAATAGTCGTCTTTAAATTCTACAAACTCATGCAACTTTTATTTCAACCCGGAATCAAGCAAAATCAATTATCCATAATAATAATAACTAAAATAGAAAGTGTTACAAACTTTCTGGTTCGTGATTCATCTTTCTCATGCTCTTTCTAGAAATTTGTAAAATATGTGAATTCTAACTTTAGTTCTTTCTCTTTCCCTCCTCTTGTTTCTTATGACGATACCACTACTACCTTATTTCCAGCCAATGTTGAACTCTTCGCTCAAACTTTTGTCTCTAATTCTACTCTTGACGATTGTGAAATCTATTTCTCCTCTCCATCTTCCTCCAATTCATTTACGGCTAACAATTATTTTTTCCTTAAGACATTTTTTTCGTCCCTTTCTAAGCTTAACACATAGAAAGCGTACAGTACTAACGGTATCTCTACTGTGACCCTCAAAACTTGTGCATCTGTTCTTCTTTGTCTACGTCAATTAATTTCAACTTTTCCACTCCTGATGAAAGAGTTTCGTTCTTTCAGCTTATCCCTGAAGAAGGAAACCCCTCAACCCTCTAACTGTTCCTCTACAAATATCTTTTAATCAAAACTTATTTGAAAGAAACAAAAACACACAAAGACAGATGAATACTTATTAGCAGGCAATTCCTGGACACAATGTTACAATATCACATTTTTATTCGTTTTATTTAAGGAAAACCATTTCAAACAGTACAAAATACTTAAAAGTTTACTCATCGTAACATCATTACTATTCATAACATCTTATTATTTTTGGCATAGATTTAAAACAATATGTCAATATAAAAGGGAAAAGAAATATAAGATATTCAACTTCACTTAAAAATAATCCTATTCCTACCTTATTTTCGAAGAACTTGAAGGCATTTCTCAGTAATAATAATAATAATAATAATAATAATAATAATAATAATAATAATAATAACTACGAAACTATAATTCCTGCCCTGTAGGTATATTAAATCATATATGAGAAAATACTGGAGTATTAAATTTAATTTTAAAGTCAAATAAGGGCCTAGTTCTTCTCTCTCCTTATATATATATATATATATATATATATATATATATATATATATATATATATATATATATATATATATATATATATATATATATATATATATATATATATATATATTAGTGATAGGACGATTAATCTTCATCATCAAAATAGGCATTTTTTTTCTCAATCGTTATCGTCAATTTTATGCCGATTATTTTACTCTATTGAGAGTGAAAGGCTGTTTAACAGTTTTGGCCAAATATACAACCCAAGACGTACTCGAATTGCTCCAGGAACTGGAGAAAAGATTGTTTATTAATCACAATACAAGAGATCTTAATTAAAATATGAGAACTTTGCAGGTCTGTCCATGTTCTCACATATTAAACTTTTTGATATCAATGGTATGTCCAACTTCCTCTCGGCTCTAGATATGTGCTTATAGATATTAAAATACTGGTCATAAGTTAATAAAATTTATATATGAACATCTTCAATGAGTTCGTAATTCATATGAATGACGAAGAACTCCGTACTGATTATTTTCACCAAGATGGAGAAAATTGCCATACGTCCAACGTCATCATGTATTTAATTTAGTCATTCTTTGAAGATCGAGTAATTTCCAGGAAAATTTATCCACCAAGGTCGCCTGACCTTACCCAGTCGGATTTCTTACTATGGGACATGTTGAAAGTTAAAGTGTATCTCAACAATTCATGTACTTTCATACAGCTAAAAGACAACATTCGGAAGGCAATTGACGCTGTGACTCCCAATATGTTTACGGAAACTTTCCATAACTTTGAAAAGCGTGTGCAAGCATGTCTTGATGATAATAGCTAGCACTTCCAACGCTTGTTGTGATGTCAGCAGATTCTCACAAACCAAAGTTTGTTCGTGGCAAATTCTATTTTTCTTACATGTTGTCGCCACTCACGGGCAGAGCCCTTTTCAAGTAGGGGGCATAATTAAAAGATAAAAGAAAACTCACCCAATCCCGAACCTAACATAAATCCCTCAGGTGGACGCAGACAGAGGATTTAAAGAGAGGTAGATTAAATACAACAGGAAAAACAGACGAAGGTAGGATATTCCACAGAACAGAGGTGGCTGGAAAGGAGGAGGTACCACAACGTGCAAGCCTAAAGTTTGCCATGCTCACACAAAGTTTATTTGCAAGCAAGGCACCACCTGTGCTGCGAAGGCGACTGCAATGGTGGTGGAAAGCGAGAGGTTAACTCCCTCGAGCACCTGCCGTTGTACTACCCATAGAAAAGAGAGAGTGCGCCATCGTCACGTCGCAGAGAAAAAGAGTCAAGGGTGTTTGAAAGTAGGGGACAATTTATTAGTCTCTCAGCCTTAGACTCAACCTTATCCAAAAGTAAAGTGGAACCGGAACCACCACAAATGTGAAAACAGTACTCCATACAAGGACGGATAAGATCCTTAATATAATTGGAGTAACTGCTCAGAAGAAAAAAATTCCCGCAATCTGAACAGAACTCCCACTTATGACCACTAACTAGCTTGATATGTAAAAGCGCATATCTGGGGTCGAGAGCGAGTGTAAAACCCAGTACTATACCATATATTAAAATTACCATGTATTTTCATATTTGAATATAGAATAAAGAAAAATTTTAATTCTTCCTTTTATAAAGTTGTTAGAATTATTAAAATAATGGAAATTTTTAAAATATACTTTTTTTCAATTTCATCGTCATCGTCAAAAAATTATTATTCCCATCACTAATTATATATATATATAATATATATATATATATATATATATATATATATATATATATATATATATATATATATATATATATATAATATATATATATATATATATATATATACTCGTATACATATAGCTAGCAGAAGTCATGTTTAAATCTTGGAGTAAATAAAATCAATGTTTTTCTCGGCAGAAATCACGAGAAAACACAAGCGATAAATAATAGCGTGCAGAGGAAGCATTCTACTACATGATCAGATCACGAGATGTTGCTCTAAACAAGCAATCAAGGACTATACACAAAAGGGAAGAAAAGGCAAGATGGAGGTTGGAGGTTGAGGGAAGAGTAAGAGAGGGAGGGATTCAAATGTAAGCTTCGTATGTGGGGTAGTAATGGGAGATGGAAATCACGAAATCGCACACAAGGAATTCACGGTATTTAAGAACAAAAAAAACTGATCGATAAGCTTGTTTTCCATATTTAGCTTTTATTTTTTTCCTTTCTCTGCATAACTTTAACGTATCTTTTGCACACACTATTTCGTTACTCAAGAATTCAGTGAATAAAAATATTAAATTAAAAGATTTAAAAAAAGAAAAAGAGATTTAATATTAAATAAGAAAAGTGGCTGAAACTTCCCACCTAAAAAAAAAAAAAAAAAAAAAGTGCAGTAGATTAAGTCAATATCAAAGCTTAATTTCCTATCTTAAGGTCAGGGGAATTAACTCCTATTCCTACTTTTATATATATTTTATACGAATATTAAAGATAACAGTGAAAGAAAAATACACTAAACATGTAAAGGCTAATTTATATAAAGAAAGAAAATAAAAACATGTCAGAATGATCAATAATTAATTATATGCTTTTAACTGATGAAAAACTCCCGTGTAATATATATATATATATATATATATATATATATATATATATATATATATATATATATATATATATATATATATATATATATATATATATATATATATATATATATATATATATATATATATATAAACGAGTATATAGGTAGTGTACTGAGTTCAAGACTAAGTCAGAATCCATATTTAAGTTCTTGCAAATTCCTTAGTAATAAAATATAATAAATTATAGCATCAGAAATTTTTTTGCAAATATAATATAATAGAATATACTATAATATAATTATACTACTACTACTACTACTACTAATAATAATAATAATAAGACTTTTCACAGTTTTTAAATCACAATGTGGAATATGATTTTAGGTAGCATTTACATATTAACATAAGTAAAAAAATTATGAAACAAAAAATATAGCATATAGAGCATTTTATAAGTGAGTTAAAATCTGATCTTCATCTTAATTCTTTCAACTAGGAAAATTGAACATCACAGATACAAGAAGATACATCTGAGACTGTCGAAATAGAATGGGGAATTCCTTAAGGTAATATCCTGAGTCATTATGTTATGAAATGATGTAACCTTCTTGTGGAATGACCTCCACTGATACAATGTTCACG
>SEYY01002139.1:70000-72500 GCA_009176605.1 Armadillidium nasatum | reverse complement strand
TGCAAAATCCTTGAACTCTAGTCTTGAAAGTTTGTGGATGTGTGAATGTTAATGCTAATGTCTGACTATAGATCCGGATGGAATTCTTAACAAATTTTGGCATATGGATAACGGGACGTAGGCACGTGGCATTCATTACTAATATAGTATGCAATTGAAGGGCAAGAAGAGGAAAACTGTAATTATAAATAAATCATAAAAGGGGAAGCATAACAAATCTTCTTGTACTACTATTACTACTACTACTACTACTACTAATAATAATAATAATAATAAAAGCTTTACATTTATTTTCAAAAGTTCTCAAAAATTATTTTTAGACATTATTTAGTTTACCTAAAATTATTGTCCATTTCGTCTCTGAACTCGAGACATCTTCAGAGGACATTCAGAGGAGTGATATAGTTCAAGTATGTATCACACACACACACACACACACATATATATATATATATATATATATATATATATATATATATATATATATATATATATATATATATATATATATATATATATATATATATATATATATATATATTAAATTATATAAATTAAGTTTCATTAATAATTCATTAAATTTTATATTAACATCAGGCGTACGGCTCTCTAAGTATAATGCCTCCGCTATCTTCAATTTCTGAACTTCACACGACGAGTACAAAGTTGTAAAATGTTTAGAGATATTAGATATGGTTGATAAACAAAATGCCGTGTGGTAATGTAAAAACTTTCATTAATTAAATCAAAATCTGATGCTAAATTCCTAAATAAAAATAATAATAATAATAATAATAATAATAATAATAATAATAATAATAAATAAATAAATAGATAAATAGAAATAAACCAATAAATAAATAAATAAATAAATAAATAAATAGAAAAGCAATCAAAAATGATACATTATACAAAATTGATGAAAATTAAAGAAAAATCTTAAACTATTCTAAGCGATAACATTTTAAAAGGAGTAAAAAAAAAAAAAAAAAAAAAGAAAGGGGAAAAAAAAAAAGAAACGAAAGAAAAAGAAAGTTGACTTCTACGCCGCAATGCGACTCATTCGCCAATTGCGGACACACCCTCGGTCCGCCCGCCCGTCTATCCGATCATTCACTCTTTATCTTCCTCCATCTCCAATCACCACAAATTTAACACTTTTTTATTCATTCCTTTCAAGCATTTTTTTTTTTATTAATGGTGAATGGAATTTTTTTAATATATTTTTTTAAAATAATAACGACATATATATATATATATATATATATATATATATATATATATATATATATATATATATATATATATATATATATATATATATATATATATATATATATCACTATACAAAACATATTACCTTCAAAACGTGAAGCAAAGAAGGAACTTGTCTCTTTGATCAACTGAAAAAGTTAATTTTTAATTTTACGAGTTTTTACCATTTTTTTTCAATCTACATTATTATTATTATTATTATTATTATTATTATTATTATTATTATTATTATTATTATAGTTATCGTTTACCACTCATTAGAAATTATTTTCTTGGTGAAAATGAAAACCAAATTTATTATAAAATAAATATAATATTCCCCCAAGTCTTACAAACTCAAGATAAATCTCTACTACCTCACAAGCCCCATAATACAAACGCATCTGAATTTCAAGTTAAAAGTACGAGTTTTCGTGAACTACTTTTTTCCTTATTCTTATCAGAAGCAAAAATAAAGAGAAGAAAATTCCATATTGATTAATAATGCATTTCGAAAAGTTTTTTCAAAAACATACTTTTGGAGATGGAGCGACGCGAGCGTTACACAAAATTTTATTTTCAAAAATAAATATCGTATTAAAAATAAGAAACTTTTCGGTCTAAAAGTTAAAAGAAACCTCCATTCAACTTTACACTCATTAATAACACACAAAATTAATGACAAAGGCGCGCGCACACAAACTATATATATATATATATATATATATATATATATATATATATATATATATATATATATATATATATATATATATATATATATATATATATATATATATATATATATATATATATATATATATATATATTATATATATGAAGGTGAAATAAGGTAAAATATACAAATAAAATAAAAAGAATGAACAATCTCGGAAACCTACTCTCACATTCTCTCATTATCGTCAATTCCTTTCTCTTTCTCTTCTCTTTCTCTTTCTCTCTCTCAATTGTAAAATGCTTCGAAAATGAAAATTTGTTCCGTTAACACAACAAGACTTTAGAATATCGGCAACGAAATATTATAAATTATGCAAAGTAAGGGATAAAAATGAGCACGTGACCAAGGCGGTTTTGGCTTTAAGAGTTCTTCTCTTTTCTTTCTCAACTCTTGAACAGATTGTTTATGATTATGCCCTACTACTTTTGCAGGCTAAACAGATCAAATTTACATTGTATGGCCTTAGATAAACAAATTTATGAATAACAACTCACACACACACACACA
>SEYY01002139.1:57500-62500 GCA_009176605.1 Armadillidium nasatum | reverse complement strand
AAACTAAAAAAGGGGTAATCTTTAAAGTTGATAGTATTTAATAACAGTAATAATAATAATAATAATATAATAATAATAATAATAATAATAATAATAATAATAAGCATCCATTTACGGACATGTTTTCTACGGGAAATCGAAAAGTTCCAAAAAATGATCGTCTCTTATAATAATAATAATAATATAATAATAATAATAATAATAATAAAAATAATAATAATAATAATAATAATAATAATAATAATAATAATATGCAGCCATGTGTGGAAAGGTTAGATACGGGAAATCTTCTACGCGGGAAGGGAAACGACAATTTAATTCCTTAATTTTAAAACCCGATTTTTTTCCCGCCCCTAAAAATTATTCCTCTCAACGAATTCCATTTGCATTAATATGTTTAGCAAAGTTAGAAAATAAGAAAAACTAAGAATAGAGTGAACATGGGAAAACCATACTTATTCTAAGAGTGAGGAAGGGCGACGTAAATAAAGATTATGAGATTATAATAGCAAAATCGAATTTGCAAGTCTCGTGGCGTTCACATACAAAGCTGGATTACACTTTGGGCTTTATTATCTAATAGTAAACTACACTGTGGATAGAGGAAATGCCTTTTTCCTCCCCTTCATGACAATACTAAGAAGTGAAAAAGGACAACATATACATTAAATTTATACAAGTTTTAACGATTAATAAAAGTGCATAAGGGTTTGTGGAAAGTAAGACTTTTCTTGGATTTACATTGTGTTTATTTATCTCTCTCTCTTTATTATTATTATTATTATATATATATATATATATATATATATATATATATATATATATATATATATATATATATATATATATATATATAATATATATATATATATAATATATATATATATATATATATATCTCAAATTTGAAGGAGCATAAAAATTATATCAAACCAATTACCGTGTTCTATAGAGTATAAATTTTATTGTTAAAAGAATTCCAATACACAAACGAAAGTTTTCAAGATAATTAATGTACACAGTAATTTTTAGATATATTAAAGCTTAAATAAAGGTTATTTACATATTTTGCAGTACAAAACACATTTGAACCTACATTTAATATTAGAATTTTGTCTTAAATTAAAGAATTAAAAAAAATTTTGATAGAGGAACAAGATTGTGGTCCTAATTGCCGATAGGAAGGAAAATGGTGCATTTGAATAGATAAGGAAAAGTGGCGAATCATAAGTTAAGTGTATTCATGAATTGGTAAGGGCAATCTGATATATGTGTAAGTTTCCTAATCAACTGTTCCAGATCGCTGAGGATACTGAATGATTCAGCCTCCTCCCCACTTGTATCAGTATGAGAGAAACCCAATCACTCAGTGTGTTGTACATTGAAATCCCTTAAACTGAGGACTTCGAAATTTGTAAGATAATTAATAGCCAACTGAGAATAGTCAATTAATTCAAGAGAACCTGGAAATCTGTTCAATTAGGGGAGCAGTAGCAGAAACACAAGATAATGTAAGTAAAAGAAAAACCGAGCTTAAGCCATTGTAAATCAGAGGTAGAAATTCAATGCAATAATAATAATAATAATAATAATAATAATAATAATAATAATAATAATAATAATAATAATAATATTAATAAAGGATCGATATAATAAAATATCTTAAATTTTTTCCAAATTATTTTCTTATTTGAAAATAAAATGGAGAATAATTTCTTACACATAATGTGTTTTTTGAGTTGAAAATTTTGTTGGGACATTTTCGTCACTTGTCTTCGTTAGGAAATTTTTTTGAAGCGTACAATGGAAATTATTTTTTCCAAATAATAATCTCATGCATCATGCAGAAACGTTTTGTTAAATTTTTGAAAGAAATATTTGAAGATAGTTTTTAGTTTCCATATTTGAAACAAAAGATAATTCTGGAGACAAAAGAGAGAAAGAAAAGTAGGGAAAAAAATAAATTTATAATACAAATAAATAAATAAATAAATAAAAGTCCCTGTAGAATGCTTTAAACGAAACTTTAAAATATTTCCAATTTGCATTAAATCAATCAAAAAAATATTTTACAACAAGTACTTTCACAAACATTTTTTGTAAAGCGAAAATTACGTCCTTTCAAATATTTAAATTTAAATTAATATTCAAAAACATAAGACTTTAATGTCTGTGAATTGCTCAACGGAATAACTAAACTAAATTCAACCAAAATATTCTGTTACACAAAAAGGAAGAAATATTCTTCTACAAACCGTGTTCGCCTCTACGAAATTTTTCTAATTTATTTACTATACAAACACACACACTCATATATATATATATATATATATATATATATATATATATATATATATATATATATATATATATATATATATATATATATATATATATATATATATATATATATATATATATAATATATAACTTCATATGACATTTTCTTTTAATAAAAGTTATTTTAAATATTTATAAAACTGATACAGTAAAAAAAGCAAAAAATATCAGGACGTTTATATATATATATATATATATATATATATATATATATATATATATATATATATATATATATATATATATATATATATATATATATATATATATATATATATATATATATATATATATATATTATATTTACTTATTTAAAACCCCTCAAAAAATTTTTTAATTAGAATGTAAATGTTTAAAAGTTAAAATACTTTATTAATTTTTTAACAGTTTTTAATTTTTTTTTTTTTTTTTTTTATTTTAAATTATATTATATATATATATATATATATATATATATATATATATATATATATATATATATATATATATATATATATATATATATATATATATATATATATATATATATATATATATATATATATATATATTATTCAGGTTTCCGATTTTCTCCCTAACTCTGGAGAAAATTTTAGTAGCCTCTGGCCTTTGCCCACCTATATATATATATATATATATATATATATATATATATATATATATATATATATATATATATATATATATATATATATATATATATATATATATAATATATATATAATAATATATTTATAATTATAAAATAAAATGATTTTAGATATTTTAAAGATAAAATAAATCCACTTAAACAAAAAAAATAAATAAATAAAATACAAAAAAATAAATAAATTTAATTTCTATTATAAGACTTGTGGTACTTTTATACCCTAATTGGTTTTCAATTCATTTTAAATTTTTCAACGGTATAAGAGATACTTCTTATTAGTCACATACTGTACAATAAAAAATACATTAAAGGCCTTTATGTATCCGATATACAAGAACCATTTTCGATGTGTTCATCTAATATACTGATTCAATTACTCTTTATACCATTTTTTAAAAAACATTTTTTTTTTTTAAAAAAAAAAAAAAAAAAAAAAAAAGTTCACTTTTGCTTTTGAATTTGAAACAGAAGGAGTAAAACTGGATCTCGAACTTGGAGCACAAAAATCTTCCTACTGTAAAATATGGGGATTGAGAGCTGGTGCCAGGGCAGGGGACGGCGCTGGGGCAGGAGCAGGGGACGCAGGCTGTTAACTGAAAGATGTAATGAAAGCTGATGATTACCGGTTTGCTAGCCCTGGCTAAAAATGCCAATTAAGAATTTATAAAACATTATTATTCTTTATAAATATAATAACTTTAGAACTAAAATTAATATTATTACAATTAAATTACAATAATTTTAAAACTTTATCCATTAACAAACTTTTAAATATTTATAAACTAATATAATTTTCTAATTTTTAATTAAAATAATTGATAGTGAATTAGCATATATATATATATATATATATATATATATATATATATATATATATATATATTATATATATATATATATATATATATATATATATATATATATATATATATATATATATATATGTTCACTTCCAAAGTTTCTATAGGTAATCCATACGTAATAAATTTTAATAGCATAAATCTTAATTTTTTTAGTGCCTTTTTTTTTGTCTGACGTAAATTAAAAGAAGTGAAAGTTTCAAAAAAAAAAAAAAAAAAAAAAAAAAAAAATTAAGTATTATTATGAAATACCGTCGAGATA
Source organism: Armadillidium nasatum (assembly GCA_009176605.1). NCBI lineage: Eukaryota > Metazoa > Arthropoda > Malacostraca > Isopoda > Armadillidiidae > Armadillidium > Armadillidium nasatum. Next base: position 58,390 of record SEYY01002139.1, on the reverse strand, counting down.
AATTTTCAAGTCGAAAAAAAAAAATGATTTAGAATATAGTGAAAGGCAATAAAGTTAAAGAAAAAGAAGTGAAGAAAGTATAATAATTGTGCTCAAAATAAACTTCATTAACCAATTTAAATAATAATAAAAAAAGAAATGCATAGAGAGAGAGAAGAGAGAGAGAGAGAGAGAGAGAGAGAGAGAGAGAGAGAGAGAGAGAGAGAGAGAGAGAGAGAGAGAGAGAGAGAGAGAGAGAGAGAGAGAGAGAGAGAGAGAGAGAAGAGAGAGAAAAAAAGAGAGAGAGAGAGAGAGAACAAAAGATAAAAAAAAAAAAAAAATAAAAAATATAATAATATATATATATATATATATATATATATATATATATATATATATATATATATATATATATATATATATATATATATATATATATATATATATATATATATATATATATATAAATAAACACCAAATATACGGAATCGTTCATTTATAAGGTTTTATTAATTATATTACTGGCAGCTGATTATTAATATTTTTTTTATATTTTTTTCAGAAGAAAGTCATTAAAAAAAAAGTTCCTTTTCTTCTCATTCTACTATACATAATACATATTCTCATCTTTATCATACATGGTTACATTCTCTCCCTCCATCATTCTGCCAAAGTATACGTACTCTTCCGCAATCACACAGTATAAGAATTTTAATATCTGTAAATCAAAAATACAGAATCTGTATACTCTGTATCTAAAACAAAGCGTGTATGATCTCCTCTAACTTCATCTACTACAAATGACTAATACTCTCCAATTCTGACTCTATCACACATAATATACATTTCATTATCACACTACCATACAGGATGAGTATTCTCTTTCTTACTTTATCACACATGATACCTAC
>SEYY01002139.1:42500-47500 GCA_009176605.1 Armadillidium nasatum | reverse complement strand
TATATATATATATATATATATGAAGATTAGTGATGAGCCAAAAGGAAAATAATGTATATTTGGAAACATATTTTGGGGGAAATAATAATATTAATAATAATAATAATAATAGTAATAATAATACAAACGACAACAACAACAACCACAATAATAATAATAATAATAATAATAATAATAATAATAATAATAATAATAATAATAATAATAATAATAATAATAATAATAATAATAATACTAGCTGTGGAACCTGAGTTAAAGTTATAGTGGTAGTGGTATTCTAGTTCTACTTTTTTGATTAAAAAAAAAAAAAGGGAAATCAATTTTTTTTTCTCCTTTTCATGTCTTCCAATCTGCTGTAAATACTCTTTTTAAAAGTCCCTCCCTCCCCTCTGCCCCATCCACCCAAGAAAAAAAAATGATTCCCTTTAAAAACTGTAATTTCATGTTTGTTGAGACATTTCCAAGTTTTCTTGTAACATAAAAAAAAGGTTAAACAAACTTTTATTTTAACCCCGTTCGTAAAACATGTCAAATTTTAATAAGTAACGTTAGGAAAAACATGTTATAAAAAAAAAAAAAAAAAAAAAAAAAAAAACGGAAAAGAAAAAGAAGAAAGAGAGAGAGAGAGAGAGAAAGAATAAAAAAACAAATTTTTAAATATTAAAAAAAGAAAATTAACAATAAACGTATATTAAAAGAGAATAAAATGACACGTATATAATCGCGTTATTTCTTAAATTCGGTCATTATCTAATCTTAATTGCAACTGCGTCAAACAATAGAGCAAGGGAGAAAAAATAAAGAAAAAGAAGAAAGAAAATTTAATAATGGCCCAATTCGCTTTACAATCTTGTGTGTGTTGTGTGTGTGTGTGTGTGTGTGTGTGTGTGTGTGTGAGAGAGAGAGAGAGAGAGAGAGAGAGAGAGAGAGAGAGAGAGAGAGAGTAATTAAAATAGAAGCTAGGCAAGCACGCACTACAGTTTGCCGTTTGAGATTATTCGCATATAGTACTAATCTATATATATATATATATATATATATATATATATATATATATATATATATATATATATATATATATATATATATATATATATATATATATTAAATGAGTGTGTGAGTGTGTGTGTGTGTGTGGGTGCGTGTGAATGCGAGTGGGTGTGCGCATTTTTGTGCATGAGTTAGTGTGCATGAGTTAGTGTGCGTGAGTTGGTGTGAGATATATATATATATATATATATATATATATATATATATATATATATATATATAATATATATATATATATATATATATATATATATATATATATATATATATATATTATATATATATATATATATATATATATAATATATATAATATAATAAAAAAAAAAAAAAAAAAAAAAAAAAAAAAAAAAAAAAAAAATATATATATATATATATATATATATATATATATATATATATATATATATATATATATATATAATATATATATATATATATATATATATATATATATATATAATATATATATATATATATATATATATTTACACACACTTAATACTAAAAAGGCATATGGTGTCGATGGTATTCCTTCTGTGGTTCTCAAAACTTGTACATTCGAGCTTGCACCCTACATTGGTAAACAATTTCGTCTTTGTCTTTCTACTTCAACCTTCCCCTATTGCTGGAAACGTGAGCTCAATCAGCCTGTGCTGAAGAAGGGGATCCCTCTCAATCCTCTAACTACCGTCCTTTTTCCTTGACCTCCGTTCTCATTAAAGTTTCCGAATCTATCTTTAACAGGAAGATTTGGAAACATCTCAATTCTTCTAATCTTATCTCTAATCACCAATATGGCTTTCGTAAGAAAAGCTCTACTGGTGATCTTCTTTCCCTTCTCTTTGACTCATGGTCCGCCGCTCTTCGGCATTTCGGTGAATCCTTTGCTGTCGCGCTGGACATAACGAAAGCCTTCGATAAAGTCTGGCACAAAGCTTTGATTTCTAAACTTAATTCCCTCTTCCGGTATCTATCCTTCTGTCTGTGATCTTCTCTCTACTATTTCCTTTCCGGCCATTCTATAGCAGCTGTTGTAGACGGCCACCGTTCTCCTTTAAATCTATTAATAGAGTGTTCGTTAGGGTTCTTTCCTATCCTAACATTTTTTGTGATTTTCATTAATGACATTCTCTCTATTACCTCATCTAATATCAATTCCTATATAGATGACTGCACCCTTCATTACTCTTGGTGTGAAAGACGTTCCTCTCAACAGCAGTTAATAGACTCGAGAATGGAAGCCTTGGAGCAACTAACCTCTGATCTTTCACGTATTTAAAATTGGGGCAGAGAAAACATGGTTGTTTTCAATGCTTTAAAAAACTAAGTTCCTTCATCTCTCCACTCGACATAATATTCCACACAACTATGATATCTTCTTCGAAAATACACAACTCAAGCCTTCATCTGTTCTTAATATTCACTAATTAATATTAATATTCTTAATCTTTATATATATATTATATATATATAATATATATATATATATATATATATATATATTATATATATATATATATATATATATATATATATATATATATATATATATATATATATATATATATATATATATATATATATATATTATATATATATATATAAAATAAACATAAGTTGCCTATGAGTGGTTAATAAATTATATTTACAGTTATTGATTTTTTTAATTAAATTTGACATTAAAAAAAAAAAATTTTTTTGCCAATATAAACTTTTTGAGTGGGGGAAAAATGATTGCTTTTTTTAATTTGGGTTTCATAATTTAAACAATAAAATTTTACTTCAATTGCAATCCAATGTTTATGACAAAGCCTTCCAATACAAAAAAAATAAATTGAAAAAAAAAAAAAAATAAAAAAAAAAGAGGCCATTTTATTATTTGTGAGGAAACCTCGCATTTCAAAAGAAGAAAACTAAAATGCCAAATTAGCAAAAATATAATTTCCCGACCTCCATTACGATGAAGCCATTCCCTCACAGAAAGAATTGCCTCAAATGAACCTACGTGGAAAATTCTCATATTCTTTCATTAAAATTACTACTGGATGCGTCCAGGAGAAGAAAATGCTAATCCAAATTACAAGATTGCGTGTGGGAGGAGCAATTCTAAGCTACTGAATGTCTCTCTTAACAAATACTGAAACACGCGTCTTTATTCCTAATATATATATATATATATATATATATATATTATATATATATTATATATATATATATATATATATAATATATATATATATATATATATATATATATATATATATATATATATATATATATATATATATATATATATATATATATATATATATATATATATATATATATATATATATATATATATATATATATATATATATATATATATATATATATATATATATATATATATATATATATATATATATATATATATAATATATATATATATATATATATATATATATATATATATATATATATATATATATATATATATATATATATATATATATATATATATATATATATATATATATATATATATATATATATATATATATATATATGAGAGAGAGAGAGATAAATAAACTCTAGATCAAAAAGGCAGATTCAACTCTCAGTTCGCAGATATATTTTTGATAAACATTTTATTTATATTTGGAACATTTGGAACGTATGCAATACTATTCTTTAAAGTAGTTTTCATAAAGCTGAAATAAAAATAAAGAAGAAAATATAAGACTACAAAGAAGGTCTCTCAAACATGAAAAGAAGGAAATTGTGCAATTCTTCTTTATATTTACATTCACTCAATTGTTTTGATTTAAACACTCTATTTTTTTAGTTTCTTTAGAGATATTTAAGAATTTCTTGGAAAATAAGTATTGTTCATTTTTTTTTTTGTTGTTGATAAAAAGTTTGCAAAGTTTTAATAATAAAAGGGAAATTATATATTCATTTCCGTTATATTTCTGAAAAGGAAATAGAAAAAGTTTTCCATAGTTTCCAACTACATACATTTCTTTTTCCTAACAAATCAGTTAAGTGATTTTCCTCTTTATGTTTTTCTTCTTCCTCTAATTTAAATAATAATCTCTTTCTTCTTTGATTTATTTAATCTCTTATTAAACGACGTCATATGTAATACGTTATGACCAATTCTTTACTAAAGTAATTCTGATATGAAGTTTTGCACATTATTTCTGGGCATTTCCCATTTATATTAACTACTTTTCTTTTTGGTTTCTCAAATAACTCTTTCCTTATATTGATTAATTTAATTTAATTAATTAATATAATTTCTTAATTTAAACTTAATTTCTACTCTACATAGATAAAAAGGCTTTGATCAGTTCTTTTTATTTACAAAACCTAAATACGGCTTATCTAATTCATTCCTCCATTTTAAACTTTCTTTTAAATTAAGTTTTTTATTCAATATTTCGCTAAATTAACTTTTCATCACCAAAAAAAAAATAAAAAAAATAAAATAAAAAAAAAAAATAAAAATTATTGCCTTTCAATGTCCAATTTTCTTTCTAATTTTTTTTCTGGCATCTTTATAAACCAGTTTAACACAGTACAAATTCTTCCTAAAAATTATTTCATCGGAACACTTTTAGTCCATCGTTAACTTTCGTTAAGTTCAAAGTATTTAATCAACTTACTAAGACTGCTCTTATAAAGAATGTTTTATATATCACACACAATATTTCATAACCTTTATTTCTTATTTATGTATGTGTCGTCACTAAGACTTTGATAAGATTACACAAACAGCTCTTAACTCTTTACCTATTCAACACTTATAATGCTTCTTTAATTCACACTGAAAATGCGTACTTGAAGTTTACGTACAATAGACTACATAAGACTTTCTGCGTCTCTCTCTTAAGTCAATCCTTGCTTTCATTTATTTATTTATTTTTTTTAATATTACAGGCTTTATTTTTATTATGTGTATAA
>SEYY01002139.1:10000-32500 GCA_009176605.1 Armadillidium nasatum | reverse complement strand
TATATATATATGGTGCGGAAGATTCAGAGTTTTACACAACATATGGAAGATGCAGAATAAGTAATTTCATAATCAGATTAAAGGCCGATACAACCAAGATACAATGCGTTTTCAAAATCGAATAAAATAGTGCGAAAAAATAAAGTATTACAGAATTTACCAATATATATATATATATATATATATATATATATATATATATATATATATATATATATATATATATATATATATATATATATATATATATATATATATATATAAAGAGAAAAATTTTTAATCTAAGTTTTATTTTTCATATAACGTAAATTTTTATATAATCTAAAAATTATCTTGTATTAAGATATTAAGATTAGTTGGGAGCAACTTTCTTTACCTTTGAGATTAAGCAAAAATCTTTTTTTACGCTTCTTGAGAGAACATCTTGCGCGCAAACACACACACACATACACACACACACACACACACACACACACAACGAACGCACAAGTACGGACGAACATACATTAAAATGGCATAAAGGGGTTCCATACCCTTTTATATGAATCGAATATATATATATATATATATATATATATATATATATATATATATATATATATATATATATATATATATATATATATATATATATATATATATATATATATATATATATATATATGCAAATTTAAAATGGGGTAGGAGAAGGCTGGAGCCACATTGCAAAATAAGTGGAGGAATCTCATTAATATGGATTAGAGGCTATTGCCTTAACTCCAATCAATCTCTGTTTGCCATTCGAAATCTCGCATAAAAACCTAATAACAAAAGTGTGTGTGTGTGTGTGTTTGTGACTGTGTGTGGTTTATGTCATTATATGTATACATATTTATACACATCGATTGATAATATTAGATTTTACATGTAAACATCAGTTCCATACAATCGAAAGGGTACACATATACATACATACACACAGACACAATATAGTATTTTTAAACTATTGTAAAAAAAAAAAAAAAAAAAAAAAAAAAAAAAAAAAAAAAAAAAAAAAAAAAAAAAAAAGTGTAAAAAACTTAAATATAATATATATATATATATATATATATATATATATATATATATATATATATATATATATATATATATATATATATATATATATATATATATATATATATATATATATATATATATATATATATATATATATATATATATATATATATATATATATATATATATATATATATATATATATATATATATATATATATATATATATATATATATATATATATATATATGTTTATATATCCATATATACAATCTTACAATCAGGCACACACACACACAAACACACTTACGAAACTGGGCATAGAGTGAAAATAATTTTGGAATGGAATGGATTTCATAAGTTTGGAACAAATTTTATTAATTGATTTATTTATTTATTTTTTTATTTTGAGTAAGATACAATTTTATATTTAAATCGTATAGAAAACATTTTTTTTTCACTTTAGGATAATAAAGCATACATACAAACCCATGCTAAAATATTTCTATTATTTTTCTTATGAAGTTCTAACGGGATATTTAAACATTTTTTTCTATATATAATTGTTGGCCATATAGCAAAACAATTAGATAGGGGCACCAAAGGTGACCCACAAAGTCTATATATATATATATATATATATATATATATATATATATATATATATATATATATATATATATATATATATATATATATATATATATATATATATATATATATATATATATATATATATATATATATATATATATATATATATATATATATAATTGAAAAATAATTATAATTTTAGTGTAATTTTGAAACATTGCATTTTATTTTGCATTAGACAACTCTCGTTTTGATTTGAATTTGTAATGTACTTTTGTGATGCATACTACTATTAAATATTCACCACTCATTTTCATTGTGTGCGCGTGCGTGTATATATATATATATATATATATATATATATATATATATATATATATATATATATATATATATATATATATATATATATATATATATATATATATATATATATATATATATATTATATATATATATATTGCATTTAATTTATCTACGCTCATCGAAATAAATAACAACATACCTTGGTTAAATTATTTAATTTATTATTAATTCTTTCTGAGTCACAAATTGCAAATATAATTAATTAGCTACATTTCATCTCAAAGAGAATTTGGGCGTATATTATATATATATATATATATATATATATATATATATATATATATATATATATATATATATATATATATATATATATATATATATATATATATATATATATATATATATATATATATATATATATATATATATATATATATATATATATATATATATATATATATATATATATATATATATATATATATATATATATATATATATATATATTACTGATTAAAGTTCGAAGGCTTACCAATTACCACCAGTTAGGAAATTTTCCGGAAGAGTCAAATTAAATGCAGAAATGTCTCGATATACGGTGTTTGAATTGGTATGCAAGTCAAATGAAGTTGGGAAAAATACCTAAAAGGGGAGTCTTTTTCACACTTTACCAGTAAAGTACCCACAAGATTGAGAAGAGCAGTGAAGTCAGTTTCACAGAGTTGGACAGAAAAAGTATTTAGCAAGAACCTTCTCAATGGAGGAGGTATGCGACTTAAGAGTTCATAATAAGTGACCGTGGTAATAGCGATAAAATAGAAGTTATAGAAACAATTCGACTGATACAAAGAAACTGGTGAGAGTTAGTGAGAGTGAAGGAGCTGATAAGACGAAAAATCCTAACTACACATTTTCAAGGAGATGTGTGAGAGGAACAACCACATAAACGTGAGATACACTATACTATATAAAGAGAAGAACAAATGAAAGAAGTAATCAAAGGGGGAGAGGGAAGTCGTCGGCATAGGAATTGATAGGTGATAAGTAATAAAGATAATGTTATTAATGAAAGGTAGAAAAAGACTTGGAAATAAGAAAGATCCCTGAAGAACACTACCATTAATATATTTAATAATTTATTTATAAATATACTATGAAACAACCGAAAGGGAAATCAGTGAAAAGGCAATAGAGAGAAGAATCGGCATCAAAAGAGGGAGGTTTTAAAATCAGAGCTTTGTGCCACACTATCGAAGGCTTTCGATATGTCTAGTGCCACAAAAGATACACCGAAATGCCGGGGAGTAGAAAACCAAGAGTCACAGAGAAGAGAAAGATAATAACCCGTAATATGTTCCTTAACAAACCATACTAGCGATCGGAGAAGAGATAAGAAAAATTGAGGTCTAATTTGCTGTTGAGGAAAGCTTCTAAAACGTTTGAAAGAATGAAGGTTAACGAAATAGAACAATAGTTGGAGCTGATAGGGATCTGCCCATTTTCGGTGCAAAAGAATAAGCACATGTTTTCAGGGGGAAAAGAAAGCTAAAGTAGAAAGACAGAGACGAAAGTTTTCAAAGGTAGGGTGTAAGCTCAGAAGCACAATATTTTGAAAACCACAGGAGGGATACTTTCAGGACAGTAGACCTTCTTAATGTAAACCTCAGAGAGAATAGAAACAATGTCGTCAGAAGTTACATTGTTAGGAGTAAAGAGCTGAAGAGAGTTGGAGTAAGAGGAATAACTCTGGAATATACTGGTGTATACATATATAATATATATGTGTGTATATATATATATATATATATATATATATATATATATATATATATATATATATATATATATATATATATATATATATATATATATATATATATATATATATATATACTTTTATGGATAAGACCATAGTTCTTATGGGCACATAAATTTAAAAAAAGAATCTAACATAAAAGCAAAATAATCAGTTTTACTTCACCTCAAGTTTAGAATCTTCGCAGAAATTTGATTAGAGAGAGACACGCACAAACCGACATACACATAAAAAGAAGGAAAAGGCGACTTTGACTAAATTTATTTAAAGTTTTCAAACTTTCTCTCTCTCTCTCTCTCTCTCTTCACCCTTTTACATTCTATATATTTTCTTTTTATTCGCGTACTGTTAATTCTATTTTCTTTACTTTATAGAGGAAGCGAAGAACGTATAGACTGATTTTATATATATATATATATATATATATATATATATATATATATATATATATATATATATATATATATATATATATATATATATATATATATATATATATATATATATATATATATAACCTCGCATAATTAGCGCATGAAATGAAATGATTAATATAATGATGATTCAATGTAGTAAAACTTAGCAAATAGTACATAACAGTGATACGAATCATATTCGAGTCTCTATGATGATACATCAATCAATAATCTCTAAATACACGAATATTGAGTAAATTGTTGAGTGGCAGAAAGTAAACACTGCTAAATATATACTATTGTTCTCATTATATACTATTTATCGACTTAGAAATCTTGATTAGAAGGTAAGACAAAATTTTATAACACTTTAGGCAAAATAAATTTTATTTCTCAATTGCTTTGAACGACATTCTTTCCCTCAGTATTTTTGGAAACATTTTGGCGATTCCGTTTCATCTTTTCTTTCAAACTCTCACCATATTACAAAGTATTATTATTATTATTATTATTATTATTATTATTATTATTATTATTCTCATTGTTTCTTAATATAGAGTTTGTTCGCTCTTACTACAAATTACGGCTAGATAACGCCTTCTCATGCTCGTAATTTTGCAGATCCCACGCACGCACAAAATCTTACTGATGTTGATTATGGGTAAATGGTTGTGGTTGATGTTCTCTAATTCTTTGTCTCATCATGTTCTAAACATGTTATATGGAGGTGAAATCTGGAGTGTACGCTGGCTAATCAAGAGTTCTAATGTACCCAACATTCAAATAATTCATTGACTATCCAAGCTGAGTGTGGTTTGCAGAAGTCCTGCATTAGAATGAACCCACTTCCGAGGTGAGTTGCTAAGTCTATGTATGATGCTGGTAAAGTTGGATTAAAAATTTAGGCGACCACCATCAATAACATCGTAAAGCAATGTGCGAGAGGTCAGAGAAACGTCATCCCACACCATTGCTGACTCTCCTATTTCTTATGTGCTGTCTCGAATGTTAAATGCAACATATCTCACAATTTGATACCGATACACTCTTGGACATCATCCGAGAAACACAGACAAAATGTGGTCGCGTCTGAAATCAAAACAAGATTTTCGGCCAGTTATCACATGATAGTTGATATCCTCTTTGCAAATGTCATTCTAAATCTGCATTTCCCAAAAAAAGACGAGGGTCGGACGCTAGCTTTTAAGGATGATGATTTTATTCAGGAAGTTGACGTCAACTGTTATTCGCACGTATTTTTGTCCAGTAGTAAAGTGGTCCTGAAGTATATGAGCCTCAATAAAACAGTCTTCCACTAAGCTCGTTGCACGTGTCCTGCCCTGCCCTGCCCCTCCCCAGCACTGGTTTTTAGGTATGGTCGTTTATCTCTTTATAATGTCTAATCTCTCTGTATATATATATATATATATATATATATATATATATATATATATATATATATATATATATATATATATATATATATATATATATATATATATATATATAGAAAGAGAGAGAGAGAGAGAGAGAGAGAGAGAGAGAGAGAGAGAGAGAGAGCAGAGAGAGAGAGAGAGAGAGAGAGAGAGAGACAAAATGAACAGCATCAATTCCAACACAATGAAATACTTCTCATAGCGAAACTCCATTGAAAGAAATTCTATAAAATGCGGTTTAAAGAAATCGTGAAAGACTGTTACAGAACCAAAAGAAAATTCAAGAAAAGAAGAGATGAAAAACAACCTTTTATTTTTAATTCCATCAAGAGCATTAAATACGACAGTGCTTCAAACTGAATTTAGATTCTAAGTTTATACAACCTTTCTTTCTCTCTCTCTCTCTTTATATATATATATATATATATATATATATATATATATATATATATATATATATATATATATATATATATATATATATATATATATATATATATATATATATATATATATATATATATCACGAACATTGCCCTATTCGAAGAGATAAACTACTTTTGGTAGTTTCTACCTAGAAACCCCTCGAGGGATTGAACCAGAGCCTTCCACCGTTATTTCGCAGTTTCGATATATATATATATATATATATATATATATATATATATATATATATATATATATATATATATATATATATATATATATATATATATATATATATATATATATATTTATTTTTACAGTTTTCTATATGGATTATTAGTCTGTGAGAGTTATAGAGGATTTTAAACTTTGAGATTATATATATATATATATATATATATATATATATATATATATATATATATATATATATATATATATATATATATATATATATATATATATATATATATATATATTGAAAAAAGAAAATGTCCGTTTCACAATTACTTCACTCTTCAAAATATTTTCTTCAAGATTACTTACAATTTTATACAATTTCTTATTTTTAAATCTTAAAAAAAAAATTCTACACCAATTCAAACTTCTTTGGCAAAGATGCTTATTATGCTGCCAACATCTTATATATATATATATATATATATATATATATATATATATATAGTATATATAGATATATATATATATATATATATATATATATATATATATATATATATATATATATATATATATATATATATATATATATATATATATATATATATATAATTGAAAATACTTTTAATAATAAGAAATTTATCAAAAAAGTTCTGTTGTTTCCAAAATTTAAAAATAAATCCCCTTTATAGTGTTATTTCCGACAATATGAACAATAATGGGCTGTGCTTAACACGAAAAAAGTAGCTAGTGTCCGGTTTTTCTTAAAAATTAAAATATATGACTAGGCTTAGCACACATTAAATATTTAAGCACTTATACTCAATCTTAGGCCGAAGACTAATGAAATCTCTCTCAATTTCTGGAAAAAATAGGCAAAATTAGACAGATTTTCAATTATAATCCAAACAAAAAACAGTTGCAAGACTTGTTCTTAAGGTAAAACCAGACATTGACCTTTAGGCAAGCACTTATGAATTGTGCTGGACTAAGGATTATAACACTATTTACATCAATTTCATTGATGGAAAGACGCTTGCTTTGGTCCATTACACTTCCTTCGTTAAGTCAAAATGAAACACTATATATATATATATATAATATATATATATATATATATATATATATATATATATATATATATATATATATATATATATATATATATATATATATATATATATATATATGGGCCAGTGGTTATTCTGGGGAGAACTGACCTCCAGGGTTGCTTAAAAGAAGAAGCAAATGGAAGGTTCAGATATGATTGTTTTATTTATACAGAAAGAGTAACAAAAAGGTATTATATATATATATATATATATATATATATATATATATATATATATATATATATATATATATATATATATATATATATATATATATATATATATATATATATGAAGTTAATAACAATAATGATCAGATTTTCTATATTTTTTTCAAAGGAAAAATTTTCTTCAGAAAAAATGTCAAATAATATGGCATCTTCTGAACTCCAAAAAGAGAATAGAACTTTAATATATATATATATATATATATATATATATATATATATATATATATATATATATATATATATATATATATATATATATATATATATATATATATATATATATATATTATTTTGTTCTTTAAGGAAGAATGTTTTAGAGGGATCTCCGATCAATATTGTTTATTTTGTTTTGTGTCGTTGGTGTAAGATTGATCTTTTTTAAAAAGTTTTTAAATTTTTTTGTTTAAATTAGTTATAACTTTTTTTTTTTTGATTGTTCAATATTTTTATTTGTTGTACACTTCGGAGGATGGATCATTTTTTTTAAAAGACAAATGTTACAATGTCTTAAAATTTTACCTTTTTAATTTTTCATTGAGGTTAGGTTTTAATAGTAAGTAACTGTTTTTCCTTTTCATTTTAAGATTTTAAATACCACCGGAAAGGAAGTCAGAAAGAAGGATAGATATTGAAAAAGGCAAGTTATCAAAACTGTATTCAAAACTCTATCGAAGGATTTCCATATGTAAAGTGTCAGAGGAAAAGATTCACCGAAATGCCAAAAAGTAGAGGATCAAATGTCAAAGAAAAGAGAATGATAGTCACCAGTAAAGCGTTGTTAATTACGAAAGCCATACCGGCGATCAGAAATATGACGACAAGAATTGAAATTTCTAAATATTCCTGCTAAGGATAGATTCGAAAACTTTAGAAACAACAAATGCTTATGAAATAAACGTGATTGACTTGAGTGCTTGAGGGCGCCGGTTCAATCCAACTTGTGAATCTTAGGAATATATTAACTAGAAAAGTTCCTCTCCTAGAATAGGGCAATGCCCGTGAGATGTGAACTTTTTTTATAAAACAAAAAAAAAAAAAAAGTTAGAAACTTGAGAGTCGTTCTCCTTTTCGGAACAGGCCGAATGAGTGTACGTTTCCAGCAGGAAGGGTAGATCCAAGTAGAAAGACAGATGAAATAGTTTACCAAGGCAGGGTGCAAGTTTCAGAAGCACAAGAAGGATGCCATCATGCAGGACCATATGCCTCTATACGACGACAATGAACAATATCGTTGATAACATATGTACAACAACCACCTTTGGCTGAAAATTTAGGACAGAGACAGTAAGAGATAGCAGAAAAATGTTTGCTGTCGGAACGCTAAATCCCTTGAGTTTCGGTCAAGAAGACAGATGGTGTTCAAAAAAGTGAAAATTAAAATAAAGACAACAAATGCTGCATAAATTATTGAAAAATGAAGACCATGCGACAGAGCAAGCCGGCAGTTAAGCCTTGCTGGAACCAACCCCATAACTGAAGCCACCCATTTGATAAGGAGACGTTAGGTGGATTGTTTGGATGCCGCCCTCCAAGCATCTCCAAAAGGTTAAGTTTCATCATTTTAAGTTGTATATTTTTAATGAGATAATTCTGAATATACTTGTTAGTGTGTAGGGAAATGGAGGTAGGATTGTGAGAAATTCTATTATAAATCGAAGTTACACTAGAGATACCTTCAGAGAAGACGAGATTCAAAAAGGACAACGAGGTGCAGAGAAAGGAACCAGCCAAATCTACTAATACACCCATGGAAAACATATAATTATAATTAATATATATATAATATATATATATATATATATATATATATATATAATATATATATATATATATATATATATATATATATATATATATATATATATATATATATTATTTTGTTCTTTAAGGAAGAATGTTTTAGAGGGATCTCCGATCAATATTGTTTATTTTGTTTTGTGTCGTTGGTGTAAGATTGATCTTTTTTAAAAAGTTTTAAATTTTTTTGTTTAAATTAGTTATAACTTTTTTTTTTTTGATTGTTCAATATTTTTATTTGTTGTACACTTCGGAGGATGGATCATTTTTTTTAAAAGACAAATGTTACAATGTCTTAAAATTTTACCTTTTTAATTTTTCATTGAGGTTAGGTTTTAATAGTAAGTAACTGTTTTTCCTTTTCATTTTAAGATTTTAAATACCACCGGAAAGGAAGTCAGAAAGAAGGATAGATTTGAAAAAGGCAAGTTATCAAAACTGTATTCAAAACTCTATCGAAGGATTTCCATATGTAAAGTGTCAGAGGAAAAGATTCACCGAAATGCCAAAAAGTAGAGGATCAAATGTCAAAGAAAAGAGAATGATAGTCACCAGTAAAGCGTTGTTACTTACGAAAGCCATACCGGCGATCAGAAATATGACGACAAGAATTGAAATTTCTAAATATTCCTGCTAAGGATAGATTCGAAAACTTTAGAAACAACAAATGCTTATGAAATAAACGTGATTGACTTGAGTGCTTGAGGGCGCCGGTTCAATCCAACTTGTGAATTTTAGGAATATACTAACTAGAAAAGTTCCTCTCCTAGAATAGGGCAATGCCCGTGAGATGTGAACTTTTTTTAATAAAACAAAAAAAAAAAAAAAAAGTTAGAGACTTGAGAGTCGTTCTCCTTTTCGGGACAGGCCGAATGAGTGTACGTTTCCAGCAGGAAGGGTAGATACAAGTAGAAAGACAGATGAAATAGTTTACCAAGGCAGGGTGCAAGTTTCAGAAGCACAAGAAGGATGCCATCATGCAGGACCATATGCCTCTATACGACGACAATGAACAATATCGTTGATAACATATGTACAACAACCACCTTTGGCTGAAAATTTAGGACAGAGACAGTAAGAGATAGCAGAAAAATGTTTGCTGTCGGAATGCTCAATCACTTGAGTTTCGGTCAAGAAGACAGATGGTGTTCAAAAAAGTGAAAATTAAAATAAAGACAACAAATGCTGCATAAATTATTGAAAAATGAAGACCATGCGACAGAGCAAGCCGGCAGTTAAGCCTTGCTGGAACCAACCCCATAACTGAAGCCACCCATTTGCCAAGGAGACGTTAGGTGGATTGTTTGGATGCCGCCCTCCAACCATCTCCAAAAGGTTAAGTTTCATCATTTTAAGTTGTATATTTTTAATGAGATAATGTCTGAGTATATACTTGTTAGTGTGTAGGGGAATGGAGGTAGGATTGTGAGAAATTCTATTATAAATCGAAGTTACACTAGAGATACCTTCAGAGAAGACGAGATTCAAAAAGGACAACGAGGTGCAGAGAAAGGAACCAGCCAAATCTACTAATACACCCATTGGAGGTACTTTCATTGTTTACGTCATAATATATATATATATATATATATATATATATATATATATATATATATATATATATATATATATATATATAATATATATATTATATATATATATATATATATATATATATATATATATATATATCGTGAGAGAGAGAGAGTGTGTTCTATCTGAGCACCTATAAGAGACGAGTTTATAGTGCAAAAGATTTAAAAAAAAAAAAAAAAAAAAAGTTGGCAGAGAAAGACTTAGAAAAATATTTCGAGAATGTTGCGAAATACAAGTGTGATGACGTCATGAAGTATGTTATGACGCAACAAGAATAAACATGATACTGTTTTTTTTTTTCCTTCTTTGAAAATGAAATGGTAATGTTATTTCTTGAACATCTCCAAGGAATATTCTATTGAGTAACTATATATATGAAATTAATCTTCAAAATTTAATAAATATATAGTAGGTAGATAAATATTTTACATAAAATATTTTTTTCCCACAAATACATTATACTTCCAAAACATTCTAGAAATTAAAAAAAAAAAATCTTTGTTCAAATTTTGTAAACATGTGATATTTATTATTATTATTATTATAATTATTACCTGAAATAAATTTGTTCCAAACAATTTTATAAATTGGATTAAAAGATTTGTTCCTTGTTAAGAAAATAAAAACGCTCTTGTCTTCCGAATAATTTTACTTTGATGAATTTTTCTAACATAGCCAACAAACATTTGAAAACTTTAACAATGAAACAAAATTACAGCGAAGAGTTAAGATTAAAGGGGAAATTTAAGAACTACTGGGGTCACTGGAGATAATAAGGGATATAAAGGTACGTATATTTCTGTAAGAAGATAATAGTGAAAGATAAAAATGAAAACAAAAACCATTAAATGGTGTAAAAATGAATATTATCGGACCTTGATAATACTAAGCTAGGACATTTAAATAAAAAAATATATACCAACAGAAAAAAAATTTGAAGATGTTTGAGGTTTGTTCTACCTTGGCCTAACGTAAATCAAGGAGACGGATAGAAAATATTTAGGTTCTTGGATACAATTCGCTGCTGAATTAATTTAGATATACAATAGGATGATAAATTTTTAAAGTAAATTAAATTGAAGAATATGTCAGAAAGGCGTTGATGTAAAATTAAGATCAAATACAACTTAGAAAAATATAGAGATATAAGTGGAAATGAGAATGCACACTGAAAACAACACTTTGTATATATATATATATATATATATATATATATATATATATATATATATATATATATATATATATATATATATATATATATATATATATATATATATATATATATATATATTATAATTATTCTTAAACGGCAGAAGTGATAGTATTAAGAGTATTTATATTGACAATAGTAACGTCAGTCTAAATGTAAAGCAGAAGTTAATTTTACATAAAACAAAGATTGAAAAATATTTTAATAGGCGGAATTTCAATTTAAAACATTTTCTTCGTTCTAATATTAACAAGATCGACTTCATTTATTATTGTTCATATGTGTTATTGCGAGCTTTCTTTTGACTTGTGGAAATGAAGGTTAAAGAAAAACACGAATTCCACTGCCAACAATTATAAATAGATAAAATGTACGAGAGTCTAACAAACAGGAATATATATATATATATATATATATATATATATATATATATATATATATATATATATATATATATATATATATATATATATATATATATATATATATATATATACAGAGAGAGAGAGAGAGAGGGGGGAACTTTCTAGGCAGATTCTATCCAGAATCCATACAAGGTATCAAACCAGCCCATTTCAGTACTCTAGTAAGGTAAACTACAGTTAAATGCACAGTATATATATATATATATATATATATATATATATATATATATATATATATATATATATATATATATATATATATATATATATATCTAACGAGAAGAATGTAAAAAATGAGAAGGAGGGCACTATGCCATGTTTGGGAAAGGGAGAGATCGGTGTCATTGGGGGAAGACGAAAACGGTCGTACGCCTTGTTTGGCGTTAAACCTGAAACGAGAGACAGCGAGAAACGGAGAAGGAAGAAAAAGGACGTTTTCACAGATGACTAATTTGATACGATGCAACAACAATCAAAAAAATCACTCGAAAAAAAAAAAAAATGTAAAGTATAATTTAAGGAATATGTAGATGAACGGATGGACAAATGGATATATACCAAAATAAGAGAAACTCTCTATTTATATATATATATATATATATATATATATATATATATATATATATATATATATATATATATATATATATATATATATATATATATATATATATATGTGTGTGTGTGTGTGTGTGTGTGTGTTTGAATGCTTGTTTTGAAAAATTTATACATAGAGTGACAGCTGAGCGAATTGATTTACATAGTTATGCGATAGACATATAATAATAATAATAATAATAATAATAATAATAATAATAATAATAATAATAATAATAATAATTATAAAAGAGAAAGATATGGGTCAGTGTTACTAAAACATCGATTGGAAGTGCATCCCAGAGCGAGCAGCAGCTCACTCTTAAAGGTAGTGTGAAAGCATTCAAATTTTTATTAATTACTTACTCTTATAAAATAATATTGAAGCTTTTAAAACAAAAGTTAAAAACTAACTTAAGCAGGAAGGATAATTAATTATAAGTTAAATTTAAAAGAAAATAAACTTACATAATCACCGATAAATGATGGTGAAATAAATAAATCAATAAAATTAATAACTAAAATAAATTTAATAACGATTTTAAATCAAATTACAATATTTCAATATATATTTATAAACAATAACAGAAAATTATTTTTTAAGAAGAAAATTATACCAGAAATTATTCATGTAAATTTCCACATGGAATTAAGACCGCAAGACCATCTGCCAAATTAAGAGTCGACTGGCCATATATATATATATATATATATATATATATATATATATATATATATATATATATATATATATATATATATATATATATATATATATATATATATATATATATATATATATATATATGACTTTAATGGTCTCTCTTGCTATACTAGACCTGGCGAGGGATCTGCGTTCCTAAGCTGAAACGTTGTTCTTGTTACATTTTAGTTGTTTCAATGCTTTACATAAATGTAAGTACCGTATCATGACGTTTTTTTGCATTTTACACACAAACACGAACACATCATATATATATATATATATATATATATATATATATATATATATATATATATATATATATATATATATATATATATATATATATATATATATATATATATATATATATATATATATATTTAAATATAAAACATATCTTATTTAAATTACATACTGAATTTAATTAAGACGTTTGAGGATTTTGAAAGTACAAGGATCAATAAAGTAGATTGTATTTAAAAGTTATTAGCTATTAAATTTTAAAAAAAAAAAAATAAATATTAAAAAAATAATATATATATATATAATATATATATATATATATATATATATATATATATATATATATATATATATATATATATATATATATATATATATATATATATATATATATATATATATATATATATATATGAAAGAAAGATTTCTATGAGTGTTTCTTGAGGAGAAGTTCAAAATAAAGAAAAGGTTAAATCAAAAGCTTTAAATCGTTGAAAGAAAGAAAGAAAGAAGAGAAAGAAATCGAGAGGAGGAGGAGGAGGAGGGAGGAGGGAGGGGGAAGGGATTAGGGGGAGGAATATCTCTGCAAAATATTTATAAAAAGAAAGATGAAACGAAATAAACAATGAAATAAATAAAATATAAATAGAAAAATAAACGTGACTCGAGGAAAGAAAATGTATTATGTTAATTAATGTAGAAATATGAATTCCAATTTAAAAAGAAAAGGATTGAGTGAATAAATGTGTTAGAGAGATAGAGTGAGTGAGTTAGTAAGAGGGAATGAGTAAGTGAGTGAGATGGAGTGGGGTTGAGAGTGAGTGAGCATGTAATTTAACGAATAACATAAGGAAAATAAGCGAGAGTTAGTGAGTGAGAATGAGTGAAAGGAAATGAGCGTGAAAGAAAGAATTAGCGAGTGAACGAGTGAGTGAGTGAAAGTGAGTGCGCTAGTGAGTGAGAGAAAAGTGAGAGAAGGAGAGCATGATAGTGAGAGTGAGAGTGAATGGGAAAGTGAGAGTGAGTGGGAGAGTGAAAGAAAGTGAGTGAGTAGGAGAGTGAAAGTGAATGAGAAAAAGTGATGGGTAAGAGTGTTAATTACTAAGATAGAAGGAGCGCGAGTGAGTGAGTGAGTGAGTGAGTGAGAAGTAGATAAAGAATGAGTTGAGAGAAAAAAAGAAAGAAAGAAAGATAAAGAGAGATAGAGAGTGAATTTGTTCTATCTTTATTTGAAATTGGAGTTTTCCTTTTTCCTGTTTAATAGCTGCAAAGTCAGCTGATTCCTCATAATATCTATTTAATTTCACTTTCTGTAATTCTTCATCAACTCTTTATTTACCCTTTTTTTAGTTTCCCTAATTCAGCTATTTCTACAAATAGTTTTATTACCAACGTTTCTAATACAACTTTTACAAATTAACAATCATCACTACTCTTATATACTATTATCTTTACAACTGTTGTAACTACCTCAAATACTACTAATCTATTAGTAACAGCAACAACAAATATACCAACAATAGCATCAACAATAATAATAATAATAATAATAATAATAATGATAGAATTAAAATTTATGTAGTTATAAATAAACAACGAATTAGCTCTTTTTTTCCAAATATATGAAGAATATATAATATATATAATATATATATATATATATATATATATATATATATATATATATATATATATATATATATATATATATATATATATATATATATATATATATGTGTGTGTGTGTGTGTGTGTGTGTGTGTGTGTGTGTGTGTGAGAGAGAGAGAGAGAGAGAGAGAGAGAGAGAGAGAGAGAGAGAGAGAGAGAGAGAGAGAGAGAGAGAGAGAGAGAGAGAGAGAGAAGAGTGAGTGAGTATGTATTTTTCGCGCGCGCGGGTGTGTGTGTATGTGTGTTTCCGATAATAAGACTTTCTAATATATCGAAAAGTAAATCCGAACACGTCTTCGATCTAAATTTAAAAAGGCGAGAAAGAAAACCCGATTCTGCAATAAATAAAATAGCGAAGAAAACGATGACGCCCTCTGGCGGCCAAACGCCAAAATGAAACCTTTTCTCGTAGAAAGAATTCCACGTTGTTGTTTGCGATTTCAAACAAACGAAAAAGTTCGACCCCGTAAGAAAGATACCAAGTCATGCTTGAATTGGCAATTTACGGAAAAAGATACACAATACGATCGAATTCATTTGATAATAGTACTGATCGTATATTAAGTTAGACTGAATATTAGTTTTTACTGAGTACATCCAATGTAATCATATACGCAATGTAATCATATACACACATTCACAACGAAATACACACACAAACAATATATATATATATATATATATATATATATATATATATATATATATATATATATATATATATATATATATATATATATATATATATATATATATATATATTTCATATCTTTTTTTATACTTCAAACTTAACTTCTCGCTGGAAGCGTGCTCTCATTCAGCCTGTGCCGAAGAAGGGGGACCTTAATCAACCCTCTAACTATCGTCCTATTTATTTAGCCTCCGTTCTTTCTAAAGTTATCGAATCTATTTTTAACTGGAAGATTTTGAAACATCGCAATTCTTTAAATCTTTTCTCTGATCTATAGTACGGTTTTCGTAACGATATGTGATCTTTCACTTTTTACTGATTCCTGGTCCTCCACTCTTCGGGATTTCGGTGAATCTTTTGCTGTCGGGTTAGACATATCGAAAGCCTTCGATAGACTATGGCACAAAGCTTTGATTTCTAAACATCCCTCTTTCGGAACCTATCCTCTCTGTGACCTTCCCTCTGATTTCCTTTCCGGTCGTTCTAAAGTACCTATTGTAGACGGCCACCGTTCTTTTATTATTAAATCTATCAATAGCAGTGATACTCAGGGATCTGTTGTATCTCTAACTCTTTTTTCCATTTCCATTTTCTCGCCCCTGATTGGAGCATGCCTCATATTCATACAGCTCTCCTTGAAAAGGAGGAGTCTAGGGCTTTTCGAATTATCAATTCTTTTGATCTTATTAACTCTCTGAAGTCTCTTTCTACCAGTCAAATTGTTGCGTCACTTTTTTTTATACTATCACTAATTTAACGGACACTGTTCTTCAGAACTCTCCCGTCCCATACCTCATCCATTTAGAAAGGCCCGTGCTACACGACTTTCTACACAGTCTTATCCTTTCTGTGTCCAACTTTCTGACTCCAGACTTAACCGCAATCTTTTATGTACTCTACTGGTAAAGTCTGGGGCACACTCCTTTTATCTATTTTTCCAATTCCCTTTGGGATGCAAACTTTCAAATGCCATGTATCGGGACATGTCATCCTTTAACTGGACTCCAATTTGATATTTTTTCAACTCTGGTAGAGATTGGAAGGCCTCTGGTCTTTGACCACCGGAGGAGACATATATATATATATATATATATATATATATATATATATATATATATATATATATATATATATATATATATATATATATATATATATATATATATATATATATATATATATATATATATATATATATATATATATATATATATATATATATATATATATATATATATATATATATATATATATATATATATATATATATATTTATATATTTAATAAACTTTAAAAATACAAAGCAGCAAATATTCTTGATATCCTCAATTTTTCAAATTTAACAAATGACTGAACATAAAAATACCAAAATGAATTTTCAAATATTTGAAATGAATATTATTAACGAAGGATCAAAATAATCTACATATATATATATATATATATATATATATATATATATATATATATATATATATATATATATATATATATATATATATATATATATATATATATATATATATATATATATATATATATATATATATATATATATATATATATATATATATATATACTGTAAAATATTTTTAAAGAAAAGAGGTATTGCCTGAAAATAGTTGCGAAACTTAGTTATTTAATATTTGGATATATATATATATATATATATATATATATATATATATATATATATATATATATATATAATATAATATATATAATATATATATATATATATATATATATATATATAGTGGAAATAATACTAATAATAATAATTAATAATTAAGTAGTAGTAGTACTACTACTACTACTACTAATAATAATAATAATAATATTCAACTCCATTAATGTAGGTTATTGACTGTAGAGCTTCTCTTCAACATGAAAGTCTTTCTTTAAAAGTCACAAAATTTATTAAATCATTATTTCCATTTGTCTAACGGTGAGAAAACTTCTCTTTATTCAAGTCTTCAAAGATAAGATTTGTTACAGACTGAAATTCAATATTCAGCATTTTCTTTTAATGATTTCTTTAAAGTTTTTTGACTTTTTTTCCCCACAAGTAAAGGAAAATTGGAGTAATTGGTTTAGCATCGAAAGTGTAACTTTAGTTTTATAATTTTTAACGAGGGTACCATATATATATATATATATATATATATATATATATATATATATATATATATATATATATATATATATATATATATATATATATATATATATATTAATTAAAAAATTCACATCTCACGAGCATTGCCCTATTCAAGGATAGGAACTCTTCTAGGTAGAATATACCTAGAATCAGCAATGGGATCGAATGGCGCCCTCAAGCACATGAGTCAATCACTCTACTGTTTGAACCACGGTATATATATATATATATATATATATATATATATATATATATATATATATATATATATATATATATATATATATATATATATATATATATATATATATATATATATTATATATAGTGATTTAATTTGTCATCATCATCTGCAAAATCGGGAT
This sequence comes from Armadillidium nasatum, assembly GCA_009176605.1. Taxonomy (NCBI): domain Eukaryota; kingdom Metazoa; phylum Arthropoda; class Malacostraca; order Isopoda; family Armadillidiidae; genus Armadillidium; species Armadillidium nasatum. Next base: position 13,480 of record SEYY01002139.1, on the reverse strand, counting down.
ATTTTTTTCACAGTCGTCATCGTCAATATGCTACCGATTATTATGCCGATTAATTTATATATATTGGCTTATAAATATCTCTGCTCCATCTCTCTCTATTGAGAGTTAAAAAGAGACCCTCTGAATTCAAAGTACAAGAATTTTGCATGTCTGTCAATTATCTCACATATTAAAATTTTTAAAATCAATGTTACGAAGATACATTTATATTATATATTAAAATTACATGTATTTACACATTTGTATAAAGAGTAAAGAAAAATTTTAAATCCTTTTCTATTTTAAAATTGATAAATTTATTAAAATAGAAATATTTAAAACATACTCTTTCAATCTCATCGTCTTTGTCATCGTTAAAATTTTTTTAATCGTTACATTACTATATATATATATATATATATATATATATATATATATATATATATATATATATATATATATATATATATATATATATATATATATATATATATATATATATATATATATATATATATAGATATAGAGAGAGAGAGAGAGAGAGAGAGAGAGTAATAGGTAGGTAGAGATAGATAGATAAATAGATAGACAGACATAGAGATAATTGAACAGATAGATAAACTGATAGAAAGATAAAGATCATGAAAGAGAAACAAGAAAGTTTTATGGCAAAAAAAAGATTGAAGAATAAATTAAAGACTAAAAATGTGAAGTGAAGCATCAGAAAAAAAGATTGGAATAAATAAATAAATAAAAAAAATCAAAGAACGAATACAATAACCGTTCTTTTAAATCATTACTTCAATTTATATTTAATTAGGCGTATAAAACGGGCAAAGAACCGTAAAACAATTAATTTTGGGCTCTATTAAGAGAAATGTCCCCAAGTTGATATATATATATATATATATATATATATATATATATATATATATATATATATATATATATATATATATATATATATATATATATATATATATATATATATATATATATATATATCAAAACAACGATGCAATAACAGCATCAAATTCCAACAAAGAAATTAAATGAAAATTAAAACTAAAACGAGAGTTAGGCCTTTCGACGCAAATGCTTCCTTATCAGACTTCTCCAAAATAAAAATGAGTTTTTATTTGTGGAGCGGAAACTGGCCGGTTTTTAACTTTAACTTTTTCATTTTTATTTTGAGCTGATGAGGACGCATTTGCATCGAAAGGCCTGACTCCCGTTTTAGTTTTAATTTTCACTTGAGTAATTTTTTGATATATATATATATATATATATATATATATATATATATATATATATATATATATATATATATATATATATATATATATATATATATATATATATATATATATATATATATATATATATATATATATATATTTGACACTACACGAAAACCACGCCAGTACTACTTTAACGAGAGAAAAATCGGATACCCCAGAGAAGGTCTTGTAGGTTTTAGCAAGGTTAGGATACTTTCAACAAAATCAAATAAACATTTCTTGCAAGAACCAATTTATATTCTTATTGGAACATACTAAATTTTGGATATGGACATTTTCCTTTTCTGTAAGGAATTCCTTGCAAACTGCAGCTAAGTTTTTCAATAAGAACCATGTAATTCTCATTTCAATTCTTGCAAGAACAAACTTTGAAATCTCTAAGAATCATTCTTGCAAGGACTTCCCTGCAAGCACCAACATAGGATACAATTAAATTTTTCTAGCAAATATTTCATCCAACAACATTCTAGCAAAGGCTTGCAAGTTTTAACTATATCACCTAAAATTCCTACAAGTCTTTTTCTTTTTTTTCTTTTTTTTTGCTGGGTATGGGTAAAATATCACCTCATTATGCTTGGTAACACAAACTTGTCACAAAACAGTTATTGTTACATATCCTTTATATATATATATATATATATCGTTCTACATAGGTACAAAAGAAAATAATCTGCTTTTTTTCGACCAGTAATACAGCCAGAGAGAAAACATAGCATCTTTCTATAGGAAGACAATACATTTTACATTAAATATATCCACAGAAATACAACCTAACATTTTATATTAAATATATCCACAGAAACACAACCAAACATTTTACATTAAATATATTCACAGAAACACAACCTACTACTACCACTACTACTACTAAGTAAATCTAAAATGTGACAAACTGTAGTCAAGGAACAATTATCTTTCTACAGAAATAATTAGTTTTCTTTTATGCACGATTTTGATATTGATATAGGTCATTTTTTACCGATACCGATACTTTAAAAAATTTTTTATATATCGATGCCGGATACCACAAGGTTTATCAATACTAGCCTATACCGACACTAATACTTGACTCCATTCCAAATATATATATATATATATATATATATATATATATATATATATATATATATATATATATATATATATATATATATATATATATATATATATATATATATATATATATATATATATATATATTTATATATATAGCATAGTCTTCTGTTGTAGGTGATATTGATATAAGCCCTATTCGTGTAATGTGCAATCACCTTTGTTTGAGAAATTTCAAGTTGAGCTGCAATTCTTCGTCAGTCAGTCGTTGGGCTCTGTTATACTAAATCCAAAATGCTTTATACTTTATTTACATCTTGTCTACGGGCACATTCAGATACGATGTGCGAACTGGGAAATCTTCCGGTCTCTCACAATGTGTTGAAAGTTATGATAAATAAGATTTATCCGGAATTCTAAGACGAGGAAACCGTTGAAGACTCTTCACTCGGAGCTGTAGCATTCCCGTTGCAAAAAAAACATAAAAAAAGACATCATATTTACATATTCCAGATTTGAAAAGATGTGTGTCATTGTTTTTCACTTTTATCGTGGTTGTCAAAATAATTCACAACTGACAGGTGATTAGTAGACAAATGATATTTTTTTGTGTTGTTTCCAAAAAAAAAAAAAAAAAAAAAACTTAAAACTTTTAGAATGGTGAAATTGGAAAATAAATGAAAATTAGGATTAAAAGTTTTGGGTTTTTTATTCATATATTTAAGTGTAGAATACACTCCCAGAATTTAGTGCATTCCTCCCGAATTACCCGGTATTACCGAATTACTTTTAAGTCAGTAAGATAACTTCAGAATAATTCACAGTTAGAGGTAGAGAAAATTTTAGATGCAATAGCCAGTAGTAATTGAAATAAATCATAGTAATTTACCAAAAAGAAAACAAATAAATATTCTTGAAAATCTCTGCTTTTACAAGTTTTCGATTTTTAACCAATTGTCCTAATTTCAAAAAGTTGTAATCTCAGATGACTAAGACTTACCCAAATCCAGAATATTCGGGCACATTTATATTTTGATTGTAGTTATTTTATGTATTAGAGCGAAATAAGTAGTCATCCTCATTAAAAAGATAAATGACTAAATGTGGAATGATTCACCACATAATTCATATTTAAGTCTACTACAAA
>SEYY01002139.1:2500-5000 GCA_009176605.1 Armadillidium nasatum | reverse complement strand
GTAAAATGACTTAAAGAAGAACGTCACCCAAAATGGAAAGAGGTAAATGGAGGAAAGTTTTTTTCTGTTAAAGAGTCAGAGCTCTTAGTATGAAGGAAATATGTCACATTTTGGAATAGATAAAAGAGAGGAGAGTAGAAGAGTAGTGTGAGGATTTTTACTAAAGACGACTACATACAATTGAAGAATATACGCCCACTTGCCTCAAAGTCTTGTTATGGAATACACTTGTGGGGAACTTCCAAATGATAATAAATGTCCGGTAAGCATCACAGGAAGTTGAGTAAAAAGTTCATCCCCCGATATGGAAAACTAATAGCACAATCAACCACGAAGCTTGCTTGTTAACCATATCAAGGAACCAAATAAAACGTGGTTAGAGAAGGTGTATAAGGGAGTAGTAATGAAATTATTATTAATGACGAGGAGCGTCAAATCTTAGGGTGAATTAATCAAAAGACAGAAAGGATAGAGCTTAACTATAATATAACTTGTTAATTAAAAGAGTAATTAAAAAAGTGAGTACAAGAATGAGTAATATAAAGCAACAACTAAACGTGAAGTATTTAAATATATTGTGCTAAATTTCTAAATGGGAGGCAAAGAAGGCTGCTAGAAAAAAAAGGCAGAGAATGTTCACTGTATTTCCTGAAAAAAAAAAAATATTAAGCTAAGATCTGAGGGGCTTAAAATAATGCAAACTAAAACTTACGAATGAGAAACAAATAATCGAAATAAAGATTTGTTTCCATTTGACCAAATCCCAATCTGTTGGTCAAACCCTATACAATTACCTAATTCACGGGCGTTAATCTTACCTATAAACAAAAGAAAAGCTAAAGTAGTGCCTAACGAGGAAGTACTCACTCTGACACAAGTGCTAAGAAAAAGGCAAATTTTACGTTAAAAAGCAAATGGAGATCTAGCAAGTCGCAAATAAATCCTGAGGTGATATTAATACAAGAAGGCAATGTCAAATGAAACAAGGGACGATGGACAGAACCTTCGGACAAGTATATAAAGTTCAAGAACTTGCGGAAAAGGGCAGCTCAGCCACTTTTAAAGGGGAGGAAAACTGTTAAGTGGCAACTTTGTCGTTCCAGATTGAACAATTACAAACAATTAAATTGAATTTTAATTAATTAGGCATTAAAATGAAAATAAACTATTTAAGAATACAAACGATATGTATGAAGTAAATGGCTTGAAAATATATGGAAACGTCGTTTTTCGTGTTTCAAAAAATCACTGTTAATGGAAAACAACATATCAATGTTCTGGAAATAAAAAAAAAAGGTGGGGAAATCATGTGGCAAAATATTACGTAATATTAATTAAAAAATTATATAATTTAATTAATTAATTAATTAAATAAAGGAATAAGTATAACAAGTTGTTCTATGCTATACAAAGAGTCAAATGTCCAAATTTGACCAAAATCGGATCTATAGTTACAGATATAGAAGAATATAAGCCAAAAAATATAATCAGTTAATTATTTGAAAATTAGAAAAACCAAGAATAATAATGTGATCTCTGTCATACAGATAATTAACTGTACGAGTTTCGTGGCAATCAAAACATTGTATTCAAAGAAGGACAGCGATATGCCCAATACATAAAAAAGGAGATAGAAGGGAAAGTCGGAATTACAGAGAAATAGTGCTGCTATTGAGCGCATTTAAATTATACGAAAGAATAATATACGAAAGAATAATAAGATAGGAGAGTGGCAACACGGATTTAGGGCAAATCGTAACTGACTTTATCTTCTCCTTAAAAATGTAGAATGGAATAAGACAGCGTGTATTGTTTTTATAGACCTAGAAAAGGCTTTTGACAGAATACAGAGAGGGAGATTGTAGAGGGTGAAGGAGGATCCAATGTATGGAATAAACAGGGAACTGATAATCTCAATAAGAATAATTAAGAATATGTATGAAAATCCAATGAATGCGGTTAGAACAGAGATGGGAAGAGAGAAATGGTTTGAAACAAGGAATGGAGTGAGGCAGGGCAGTGTGATGTCCGCTTTACTGTTTGCGTTGTATCTAGAACACTGCTTGAAGAGAATATGCATTAGAAAATACAAAAAATATACCTTTGTTATGCGGACGACGCGGCTGTGGTGACAAGAGAAAAACACGAACTACAAGATGCAATGAATATTTGGACTGATGTTATGGGAAAGTGGGGAATGAAGATAAATAGGGAAAAGACCGAGATAATGGTAATATAGAGACAGAGAGAGAACGCAGAGATATGGATGGAAGACGTTCAGCTGAAGCAGGTCAGTAATTTTCAAATATCTAGGGGTGATATATGATGAGAAGGTTTGGATGGATGAGGATTTAGGAGAGGATAATGAAATACTCAAGGAACGTCGGAATGTTGTACCTGCTGATGATACAGATAAAAGTACAGGTAGAGGTAAAGGTAACAATATATACAACCATTCTAAGACCAATATTGCTATATGGGTCGGAATGTTGGGTTCTAA
>SEYY01002138.1:7500-12500 GCA_009176605.1 Armadillidium nasatum | reverse complement strand
ATAATATATATATATATATATATATATATATATATATATATATATATATATATATATATATATATATATATATATATATATATATATATATATATATATATATATATATTATATATATATATATATATATATTCCTAAGAAATATATATTTAATTTAATTGTTATCCTTTAAAAGTTCGCGGAAACTGAAATGCGAATCAGTTAAAAAAAACTTTCTGATTTAAAAGGCATTATTATATCACTATTGTTTTAATTTTATTAAACAAATGTATTTTCTGATATTTCTTTTATTTTTGCAAACTATTTTAAAATCATTCACTTATATAAAAAAAAAATTAATAAAAAATTAAAAAAAAAAAAAAAAAAAAAAAAAAAAAAAAAATTTATTGAAAAAAAAAAAAAAAAACTAATTTATTTATTATTCACTTTGAAAAACATTTATCATTTTTTTATTATTCTAATTAAAGAAAACTACTTTATATATATATATATATATATATATATATATATATATATATTATATATATTATATATATATATATATATATATAATATATATATATATATATATATATATATATATATATATAAGGAGAACCTCAACTCATATAATAAAAAGCTTTCAATGTTACTGAGAGAGTGTTTTATTTAAAGATCTAACCCTTATCTATCATTATTTTGAACAAGAAGAAAATCGATCGATCCACTTTTTTTTAATTGTGGGTTGATAACCCCTTAGATTTTTCTGACTTTTTTAACTAAGTCCCTCATAAAAAATATAATATTCAACATTTTCCTTCGCTTCTTGTTTTAAACCAATCAGAAGATTTGTAGCTTGTAAACAAAACACTAACCAATCCCGTGCGACTTCTGATTGTCCCAGTATTCTATCTTGAACATGTATAAAATTATAAATTGTTTTTTTTGGTCAAATTTTGATTTATTTATGAGTTGCCCAAAGATAACCGCATTAATCTGGTCTATAAAACTACGTATAAATATCTTCCTCTAACTATCTCTAGTTCTTTAAAAAAAGTTTGAAAGAAATTGATCGAGCAGTTTTTTTTTAGCAAATATTTTACTCCAAAAAAAGTAAAAGAAAGAGACAAGCCCCAAAATATCAAATTACAATGGAATTTTCCACAAGTTTGCGTGGTCATATCTCGAAAACCATTTGGAATTAGGAAAAACTAATTACATATTTGTAATCAGCTTATTATTCTCTACAAAACTGTAAGAAAAAAATTTTAAAATTAAAAAATTTTTTTTTATAAGTGCAGGGTGTCAATTTTTAAATGTCCAAATGACCTTGAAATTGCAAAGACTTTTAAAGGGGAACTATAAGGAATTTTTAAAATCTGATTTCAGATTTGAAATCAGTAGAGAATGTACTATAAAACCCCTGAAAAAAAATTTTTTTTAAATTTTACACCCCCCCAAGTCTTTGAGTTGAGGGTCCCCTTAAAAGGCATTATTATATCACTATTGTTTTAATTTTATTAAACAAATGTATTTTCTGATATTTCTTTTATTTTTGCAAACTATTTTAAAATCATTCACTTATATAAAAAAAAAAAATAATAAAAAATTCTTTTATTTTTATAAACTATTTTAAAAAATTTCACTTTTATTGGAAAAAAAAAAAAAAAAAACTAATTTATTTATTATTCACTTTGAAAAACATTTATCATTTTTTTATTTATTTAATTAAAGAAAACTATATATATATATATATATATATATATATATATATATATATATATTATATATATATATATATATATATATATATATATATATATATATATATATATATATATTATCATATATATATATATATATATATATATATAATATATATATAAATTATATATATATATATATATATATATATATATATATATATATATATATATATATATATATATATATATATATATATATATATATATATATATATATATATTATATATATATATATTAATTATATATATATATATTATATATTATATATATATATATATATATATATATATATATATAATATATATATATATATATATATATATATATATATATATATATATATATATATATATATATATATATATATATATATATATATATGCGTGTTTGTAGGTGCAGTGTAGCATAAATAACAAGGCCATTGTGCTAAAAAAACAATTTAATTATAAATCGCTGCGAATTACTAGGGATTCATTATAACCTAATAAAAAAATAATAGAAATATGAATATTATTTGGAAATGAAAGAATAAAAATACAATATAATTTAGAAGCCATATTGAAATGAATAAAATTTTACATATTGGACATCAAAACACAATGAAAATTCAAACCCAAACCGAAAAATGACAGAAAGAAACGGCAAAAGAATAATAGGTTGGGAGAAATTATTATTATTATTATTATTATTTTTTTTAAATACAGTTTTTGCCACCACTCACGAACGGGTAGATCCCTATTCAAAGATAAAGAAAGGAGCTTTAAAATAAATAATAATAATAATAATAATAATAATAATAATAATAATAATAATAATAATAATATTAAAAAAATAATATTCACAAAATAATATTTAAAATCTGAAACTGGTGTTATATTTATTCAGGAACTAAATAGTCTTTTTTGTCACTATTCATAAGTGAATATCACTATTCATAAGTGATATCTTTGCACATCTAAAACAAATGCAACAGCTGACTGAAAATTTCACATTAACATAAATTGGCTAAATATTTTCAAAATGGAGAATTGTGTACAATCAGCTTAAGGAAATAGTTGATCCTCACAATATCTAGTTTTAACAGTAATGATTATTCACTCGCATTATATAAATATAGACACAAAAATTAATTCTAGAAAACAGGTTTGTACTTGTACTGATAAGAAATTGAATATCGACTCTAGTTTTTTGTGCTTGAAAATATTTATTAATATATATATATATATATATATATATATATATATATATATATATATATATATATATATATATATATATATATATATATATATATATATATATATATATATATATATATATATATATATATATATATATATATATATAAACAATGTAGCGAACAATGCAGAAAAAGACAACATATTATTAGACTTGAATGATACATGCTTAAGGCAATAATAATAAATATATATCTTAATTATTAGGATAGACGTTTCGGGCTTATCTTAGCCCATTATCAATAACAATCAGTGCAAATATAACATTAAATATTTGAAACAAATATAATCTCAAAATTAGCAAATCATATCCTTATGAGAATATTATTGTTAAGATTAAATCTATTGCAAATCAAGTACACCTATCTACAAAATTCACCAACTAAGCATCTAGCGACTACAACCTATATGACATAACCTTAATTTGCTTATTTCTTAATTTGTATCCTTACCATGTTTACAATAGTTTAGCGTACTTGCTTTGCAATAGATTTTAATCTTAACAATGATATTCTCAGTGATATTCATTTGCTAATTTTGTGATTATATTTGTTTCATATATTTAACGTTATATTTGCACCGATTGTTATTTTTCTCATTCACAGATGATATCGATAATGGGCTAAACTAAGCCAGAAACGTCAGTCCTAATAGTTAGGGTATATATTTATTATTATTGCATTTAAGCATGTGTTACTAAAATAATAATATGTTGTCTTTTCCTACATTGTTGGCTACATTGTTTATCATTAAATTAAGGTTCCCTGGGAACAGACCTATTTCTACTATACATATATATATATATATTATATATATATATATATATATATATATATATATATATATATATATATATATATATATATATAATATATATATAATTCCTTTCTAATAGAGCGGCAACAAAACGCGTTTTTTTTTTTGCCGCTCTATTACACCGATGTTTTTCCTTTAAATAATAAATATGAATTCACCATATGCCTTTCTATTTTATTCGAAAAAAGTAAAAGTGGGTACACTATATATATATATATATATATATATATATATATATATATATATATATAATATATATTATATATATATATATATATATATATATATATATATATATATATATATATTTATTTTTAATTTTTTTTTCTTAAATGAATTAAAATGTTATACAGTTATATGTATGAAACATTTTCCCCTTACAACAGCCTCTTTTCAGAGAACTGGACAGTCACATATATTATTATTATTATTATTATTATTATTATTATTATTATTTTAATGTATTTAGTAGAATTTTTTTTGTATTTTTTTTTTTTTTTATTATTAAAATTATTATTATTATTATTATTATTATTATTATTATTATTATTATTATTATTATTATTATTATTTGTATTGCAGATAAACCAGAGTGCCAAACCCCCCCAACCACTTTCTTTTTATACGACAAACCAATCAATGTGTCTTGCGCCGTGTCAGCGTTTCCACCCGTTACAAAACTCTTTTGGAAATTTAATGGAAGCAAAGAGACTTCGGACGCCCCTATAGTTAACAGTAACCCTTCGGATGACTCCAGATTCATCAGGCAAGATCGTTCGGAGGGTATTTTCTCTGTTTCACCTACAGGAGGTTTTGAAGATCGCGAACTCTTTTGTTATGGTGTGAATGAACTTGGCATGCAGACAGTTCCTTGTAAATTCTCCATAAAAGTTGCAAGTATGTTCTTGTTATTGGTGGTAGTAATAGTACTTGTGAAGATGGTAGTATAATTAGTAGGTGTTGAAAAAAGAAACTGTAGTAGTACTAGTTTATTTCAGTTGCAGTGGTAAACTGCAAAAATTGTCCTAACGAATCGTTGGGACAAGTGTCAAAAATGTCACAACAAATTTTTTTTCAGTTATTTTCTTATTAGGAAATAACAAAAACATGTATTTTCTCTATTGAAAATTTTACTGTGACATTTTTGACACTTGTCCCAACGATTCGTTAGGACAATTTATGCAGTGATAGAATCAAAAT
>SEYY01002138.1:0-2500 GCA_009176605.1 Armadillidium nasatum | reverse complement strand
AGAAATAATAATAATAAAGGAAATTAGGAGTTAAGAGTGATTTAATTTATATGCATTTTTAAAATTAATTAATGATAAGTATATATATATATATATATATATATATATATATATATATATATATATATATATATATATATATATATATATATATATATAATATTATATATATATTAGTATATATATATATATATATATATATATATATATATATATATATTATATATATATATATATTATATATATTATTTTAGGTGGTTTCTTAACATGAAGTTTTAAAATAAAAATTGTTTTTAATTGTGTTTCATAACATTATTAACTATGTGAGAAACATTAAATTTGCATTTTTGAAAGTGATTTAAAATAATGAAAAAAAAAAAATTCACTTTAAATTTCAAAAAAAATTCCATGTTATGAAAGTGAATATAGTTAAAAGATTTGTAAATTCATAATATTAATAAGAAGAATACATTCCTGCCAGAATTCAAGTCCATTATTACCAGGGTTACCACTTTCCCGAAATAGTTTTCATCAAAAAGTTAAGAAACTTTCTGACCTTATATATCGATATTTTTTATATCGATATTTTGAAATTTCGATTTTAATCGATATCCTTTATATCGTAATTTTTAAAATTAAAGTCGCTTAGTTGAACTTTCCGTTAGATTGTGAGAGGTCATTTAAGATGGATCTTCAAGACAGTTTAATTTGTTCTACAGATTGGTCTTCTTGCGTTTTTGCAACATTTTAAATTAGTTCTTGGTGAAAAAATGTGATAAATGTAAGTAAAATGTGAAATATCAAAACAGTGTCAAATTATGTTAGTGTTAGCAAAACTACATTGATTACTGGTTCAACTTTTGCCGAGAAGTTTATATTTTTCTCACACTTTCAACCAAATAGAAGATTTCCTACATGTAAGCTATATTATATATATATATATATATATATATATATATATATATAATAATATATATATAATATATATATATATATATATATATATAATATATATATATATATTATATATATTGGCTTAGGTGGAGATTGTTTTTGAGTTTCGATATTTTTTATATCGATATTTTTTTATGTCGATATTTCAAAATAATCGATATTTTCCTGCCAAAATTAGCCTTAGGCTACTATGTCGTGCAACGTTCTTGTGTACGTTAGGTCTCTTTTACGGTAAATTCTTGTGTAGGTTAGGCCTCTTTTTACGGCAATTTCGGTAGTTCAGGTTATGATAGTCGAATTAGTTCTGCTAGAAAAGTAAGTAATAAAATTGTGTTTGTCTAGTAATAGTACCTCGTACTCTGACAATCTCTTGTTTACGATGGCTTCAACGATATTTTCGATTATCGAAATTTTCTGACAATCGAAACTCAGAACAATCTCCACTTTACCTATATATTATTATATATATTATATATAATATATATATATTATATATATATATATATATATATATATATATATATATATATATATATATATATATAATGTTAGTATGTGTGGTGTAATATGGCAGTAGCCTCATCTCGCGGCAACGTCCTTATAGGTTAGGCCTCTTTTACGGCAACTTCGGTAGTTCAGGTTATGATAAGTCGAACTAAGTACGTATAAAACTGAAAATAATAATTATAAAAAATAAATAGAATAAATGAAATGAAAGGTAAGTAATAATAATTGTATGTATTCTGAATTGGCATATCGATGTTTCGATATATCGATATTTTCAAAATATCGAAGGTCAGAAAGCTTCTCAACCTTTACCAAAGTTTTAAAGTTTTCTCCTTTAAGATCACTGTGGTAACTGGGTATTCGGTATTTGGGGAGAGCATCACCAGCTCTCGGAGCGTGTGGTTCACTCGCTCTGAACTGGTGGTGGCCTGAAGGGCAGTATTTTGTCTGCCTGGAAGGACGGCATATGCCCTCGTAGGTGACGTCCGTTCTCAGAAACAAAATAAAACAAAAAAACTCTGTATTTGGGACCCTTTTTCGGGGTTCTCCTCTGTTAAGTAACTAACCCATATCAAAGAACGACAACATTTCAGAACAATTGTTATTGATAATTTCGTTGCGACAGTAGATGTGCCCATTTTTCTTTTTAAAGGTTCTTGTGACGACAGTCTTGTTTAGCATGTCATCCTTAACCATCCTGCAGTGTCGAATCTATTTTTAACAGAATTAATATCTTATCAAACTCCCGAACTAAATCAGCATGTTGTTTTACATATGTAAATCTTAGCTTCATTATTTTCAGTCTCAGTTGCAGACGACTTATCAAAAGCAAATTAATTTTCCATTCAGCATTTGGAAAAGTTTTGTCATGTGTGAGTTGTAACATTATTTTATATTTCACTAATAAAATCTCGAAAAAAGTTAAACATTTATGTAATCTGTTGACTTCATGTCCTCGTAATATTTTACTAGCTTTCTTCATTTCCAAATATACATTAATAGTATTTAATTCATTCGTTATATATATATATATATATAT
>SEYY01002137.1:0-30612 GCA_009176605.1 Armadillidium nasatum | reverse complement strand
AAAAAAAAAAACAATAAATCCGGAAATTTTTCTTTCACAAAAAAAAAACACAAGTGGACGTAACAAGTTACATCAAAAGACTGTTCTTTAGTTTGTTTATATTAATTATGAACTGTTCGTGTACGTAAAAGGATCAAACTGCTCGAGGTTGTTGTAGATAGAAAAATGGTAGGCAAGCTCACCAGCTGGGTTATGAGAACTAGATGAAAGCCATTGATGGTGGTGAACGTTAAATCACCTAAAATGATGATTTGTGATAAAGGAGGAAAAATAAGAATGCGTTCTATTTTGGGGTTAAGATGGTCAAAAACTTTTTAAATAGTCTGTAAGGTTAAGAAATAAGTAGACAGAACAAATGAATATCGTTGTGAAGTTGCAAGAAAGTTTAAGTCATTGAGTAGAGAATTCAGAAGACTACAAAATAGATACACGAGAACAGGCAACATCTTCTTTGGCTGAAAATTGAGGATACAAACAGTTAGAAGAAACAGAGTAAATTTTGCTGCTAGTGCACTCAAAAAACCTGAGTTTAAATTAAGAACAAGAGATGAGGTCTAGGAGAAGATATATTATGCTAAACAAAGTTGAATTTAGACAAAAAGCTGCCAATTTTGAAGAAATTAATGAAAAAAGAAAAGCAAGCAGGCATCAATATATTGGAGGCACCAGTCCCATCACTTGAGGCCACTAACTACTAAATAATGAAGGGGGAAGAGATAGGTGAGTGGCATTTCTTGGATGCCACCTCTCCAAGCATCTCCTTTCACTCTCTTTACACTCTATTTCTACGACGTGACGTTGGCGCGCTATCTCTTTAATATAGGTACTAAAATGGTAAATGCTCGAGGAAATTGGCATCTTGCATTCCTCCACCGTTGCGTCGTCCTCATTGCACAAGGGGTGCCCTGCTTTCGCCCGAATTTTGTGTGTACATAGGAAACCTCAGGCTAGCCCGATGTCATGACTCCTTCTTTCCAGCCACCTCTGTTCTGTAGAACCCTCTACCATTATCAATTTTTCCTCCTGTATTTAATCTTCCATTCTTCAAGACTTCCGCCTGCGCCCACCTGAGGGCTGTGCGTTAGGCGTGTGTTTAAGCGAGGTTTCTCCCTTTGTGTATGCCCCCTCCATGAAAAAGGCTCTACCCATGAGTAGTGGCGATCTGTGAAAAAAAAAAAAAAAAAAAAAATATATATATATATATATATATATATATATATATATATATATATATATATATATATATATATATATATTATATATATATATATATATATATATATATATATATATATATATATCAGGTGTCCTATGTCTCTACCTGTAATTACTCATAATCAGGTGCATGGGATCCTGAAATCTATGAACATCAGGAAGGCTAGTGGCCCGGATGGCATTACCCCTCGTGTTCTGAGGGAGTGTGCTTCCAAGTTGGCCCCTGTCCTCGTTCAGCTCTACTCTCTATGCCTTAATACTAATACTTTTCCTCAATGCTGGAAGCGTGAATTTGTTCAGCGATCCTGAAAAAAGGTAGTAGCTCTGACCCTTTTAACTATCGACCTATAGCTCTCACTTGAGTTCTGTCTAAAATTTTTGAAATTCTCCTCAACTCTCATTTCCTGGATCATCTGGAGTCTCATTCTCTTTTCTCAGATCACCAGTATGGCTTTCAATGCTCAAGGTCTACTGGTGACATACTTTCCTATCTTACTGATCTATGGTCTTCTGCCCTGAGGGACTTCGGGGAGTCTTTTGTGTGGTGGCTCTTGACTTATCCGAGGCTTTTAACCAGGTATGGCATGCGTCACTGTTCTCCAAGCTCCCTTCCTTTGGGTTTCCTCCTTCCCTTTGCTTCTTCTTGCCTAGTTTTCTCTCAGATCGTTCCATTTCGGCACTTGTAGATGGAGCGACCTCATCCTCTTTTTCTGATAACTGTGGTGTTCCTCAGTGTTCTGTTTTATCTCCATCCTTATTCTTACTTTTCATTAACGATCTTCTCAACTACACTTCTAACTCTGTTCATTGTTATGCTGATGACTCAACTCTACATTCTTCTACTCTTTTCAAATCTGCTCCCTCTTTTGCTTCTAGAATTGCTTCAGCTTTCCGATTCTATTCTTGCCGATCTGGATGGTATTTCCCGGTGGGGTCATAGCAACCTTGGAAATTCAGCTCATTAAAAACTCAATTTCTCCACATCTCCCCCTCAAAAACACCTCCCAACTTTCCTATCCTCTTCGATGGCTCTCCCGTCTCACCTGTAAATAACATTAGCATTCTTGGTCTTAACATAAACAATAAACTGTCTTGGAAAGCACATATTACAATGGTTCCTAAAGCGGCCTCTAAGAACCTGGGAGTTCTGTTCAGATTGCGAGAATTTTTCTCTTCTGAACAGTTACTCCAAATATATAAGGGTCTTATTCACCCTTGTATGGAGTACTATTCTAATATTTGGGGGGGCTCCGGCTCCTCCTCTCTTCTGGATAGGGTTGAGTCTAAAGCTAAAAGATAAATAAACTGTCCTCTACTTCTAACTCTATTGACCCTCTATCTCTGCTACGTGACGTTGGGGCACTATCCCTTTTCTATACGTACACCAATGGCAGGTGCCCGAGGGAATTAGGCCCTAGCATTCCTCCACTGTTGCGTCGTTCTCGTTGCACAACGGGTTCCCTGCTTTCACACCAATTTTATGTTGATGTAGGAAACACCAGACTAGCCCGATGTGGTGCCTCCTTCTTTACAGCCGCATCTGCTCTGTGGAACTCTCTACCATCATCTATTTTTCCTCCTGTATTTAATCTTCCAATCTTCAAGGCTTCCGTCTGTGCCCACATGAGGGATGTGCGCTAGGTCTATGTTTGAGTGAGTTTTTTTTAATTTGTGCGTGTGCCCCCTCCTTGAAATGGGCTATGGCAGTGAGTGGTGGCGTTCTGTAATATATATATATAGTATTATATATATATATATATATATATATATATATATATATATATATATATATATATATATATATATATATATATATATATATATATATATATATATATATATATATATATATATATATATATTATAAATTGAAATGCTTCTATTAAGCTTAATTTTTATTACAAATAGGATAGCAAATACTATGTGCAAAAGCATTCTAATTGGGTCACATCATGAAGTACATGAATTAAAGAAAAAATCATGCGAATACATTTAATGAATATTTAATGAACCTTTACGTTTCAACATAAATATGTCATCATCAGGAGGCTGTAGAAAAAGAGAAAAAAAATATATATGCAATATATAAATCATGAAAAAATAAAATATAAAATAAAAATAAACAGTATAAAATAAAAAATTACTACCGTCGTCTTCAAACTCCAGAAACTCACGCAACTTATATTTCATCCCGGAATCGAACAAAATCTATTCTTCGAGATTCTTCGAGATACCAAAACTCTTTTCTCTGTCGCAAATGCAATAATCTTTCTGGTTCCTCTTTCTCTCTCCCTTTCTGGCATTTTGCAAAAAATGTTAACTCTAACTTGCTTCTTCCCCTTTCCCTCCTTTAGTATCTTCTGACGGTGCAACTCCCGTTCTGCCTTCCTCTAGAGCTAAACTCTTCGCTAAAACATTTGCTTCTAATTCAAATTTAGACGATTCCAGAGCTGTTCCTACTCCTTCAACCCCCTCCAACTCATTTATGCCTAAAATTGTAATTTCTTCTAAAGACGTCATTTCTGCTCTCACTGAGCTTAACACTAAGAATGCATAAGGTCTTGATAATATCCCTCCTGTGGTTTTCAAAACTTGTGCTTCCGAGCTTGCACCCTGCCTTGGTAAACTTTTTCGTCCATGTCTTTCTACTTCAACCTTCCCTTCTTGCTGCAAACGTGCGCTCATCACCCTGTGCCAAAGTAGGGGGACCCCTCTCAACCCTCTAACTATCGTCCTATTGCTTTAATCTCCGTTCTTTCTAAAGTTTTTGAATCTATCCTTAACAGAAAGATTTGGAAATATCTCAATTCTTCTAATCTTTTCTCTGATCGCCAGTATGGCATTCGTAAGAAACGCTCTACTGGTGATCTTCTTTCCCTTCTCTCTGAATCTTGGTCATCCGCTCTTCGGCATTTCTCTGAATCTTTTGCTGTTGCGCTAGACATATCGAAAGCTTTCGATAGAGTCTGGAACAAAGCTTTGGTTTCCAAACTTCCCTCTTTCGGAATCTATCATTCTTTCTGTGACCTTCTCTCTAATTTCCTTTCCGGTCGTTCTATAGCAGCTGTTGTAGACGGCCATCGTTCTTCCTTTAAATCTATTAATAGTGGTGTTCGTCAAGGATCTGTCCTATCCCAGCACTTTTTCTGCTTTTCATTAATGTCCTTCTCTCTCTGTTACTTCATCTCCTATCCACTTCTATGCTGATGACTCCACCCTTCATTTACTCTTTTCAATTTGAAAGGGGCAATTCTCAACAACAGTTAATAGACGCAAGGAAGGTAGCCTTGGAGCAGCGGACCTCTGACCTATCTCGCATTTCAAATTGGGGCAGAGAGAACATGGTTGTTTTCAATGCCACCTAAACTCAATTCCTCCATCTCTCTACTCGACACAATCTTCCACACAACTCACAACTATGAAATCTTCTTCGAAAATACACAACTCAAACCTTCATCTCTCCTTAATATTTTTGGTGTTTCTTTTTCTCATGATCTTTCTTGGAAAGATCATATAACCTCTCTTTCTAAACAAGCTTCAAAGAGGTTGGGTGTTCTGAGGCTCCTTCAGTATTTCTTCACACCATCCCAGTTGTTTGCTCTGTATAGGGGTGTTGTTCTTCCCTGTCAGTATGCACATCTCGGGTGGTTCCATTCATACAGCTCTCCTGGAAAAGGTGGAGTCTAGGGCTTTTCAACTTATCAACTCTCCTTCTCTGACTAATTCTCTCCAATCTCTTTCTGCCCGTCGAACTGTTGCGTCACTTTCTTTATACTATCGCTATTGCAATGGACACTGCTCTTCTGAATTCTCTCATCGCATACCTCTTCCATTAAGAAGGGCTCGTGCGACTCGTCTTACTACACAGTCTCATCCTTTCTCTATCCAACTCTCTGACCCTAGACCTAACCGCTATGCTCAATCTTTCATGTACTCTACTGGTAAAGTCTGGAATACACGCAATTCATCTATTTTCCCAACTTCCTATGACTTACACACCTTCAAACGTCGTGTACTTTGTCACGTCGGCTTTTAATTTTAATTTGACCTGGTCTCCGTCTTTCCCCCTGACTCTGGTGGAGTTATTGGTAGGCCCCTGGCCTTTGCAAACCAGAGGTGATATATATATATATATATATATATATATATATATATATATATATATATATATATATATATATATATATATATATATATATATATATATATATATATATATATATATATATATATATACATATTAGAGAGTGATGAAAGAAGGAGAGAGGACCGGAACATAGAACATGAATCCAAGAAGGTAGTACCAAAGAACAAGCCAAAGGAGAGATATGGTTTGAAGTATCAACTTGTCACTTCTGAGGAATCTGAAACTAGCAACTTTAGAAGTGAAAGTGAAGGCGACAGCGGAAACAATTTGGTGAAACAAAGAAAGAAGAAAAAGAATGGGAGAAGGAAAGCAGCAAGAAAATATACTGTGGGTGAGAGCTCTGGCTCTGAAGTATGCTCAGAAGTTGAAAGTGGATTGGATAAGGGTGGAAAGCTATGGATAAAGAGGTTGGTGGAACTAGAAAAGTCTGGAATGGAGTCTGGTATGGCGGTTAACAGGGTATTAATTATTTTGGCAGGAGAACTGTTGGAAGTGTTAAGGACATTTAGTAGAGCGAATGTAAAAGCGGTAAAGCCTTTAAAATATGGGATAGAGAAAGTACAAACTTTTGAGGCTTTTATAGAGGATTATGAAAGGTATACTAGAGAGCAATTAGGAAAAGATAAGAATCGATGGGCTGTAGATCTGCGAAATTTTTTGGAAGGTCCACCATTGAGGACATACTACAGTATTTATAGATCCAAGATGAGTTATGTGACAATAATCACAAGATTGAAGACCTGGTGTAAGGAGGAGAAGGAGATTCTTGATTCACAGAGAGAGTTTTGGAGAATAGAGATGAAAAGGGGTGAAAAGTTTGCGGAATTTGCTCTCAGACTGCAAACAACTTACGAAGAAGCTACAACTCGAGAGCAGAGAGACGTTGAAGTTTTAAAGCACCAGTTTCTGAAATGCTTACCGAAAAAAATGTCAAGAAGGTTTAGAGTTCGAATGGGAGGAGAAAAAGAAAGCTCTAGAATTCGGTGGAAAGATATTGTAAGTTGGGCACATGAAGAAGACGAATTAGATGAACATGAGAAAGAAGAACCCGACACCATCGCGATTCCAATTTGGGTCACGCTGCAAGGGGAAACAGGTGAGCATCCGACGTATGCGGATCAAGTACGGTATGGAAGGCCGCCGCATGTCCCCAATAGAGAGCCAAGGATGATCTATAATCGTAATATGAGACCCAATGAAGAGCGGATTATAACATGCCATCACTGCAAGAAAAGAGGGCATATCAAAAGAGAATGTTGGAGATTTAGAGGATGGTGTTATGTTTGCGGAAGTAGTGAGCATAAAGTAGCTAACTGTGAAGTACGAATGGGAGGCAGAAGCAGGCGTGGGCAAGAAAGACAATATAATGAAGATCAAACCCGAAACTCTCAGAGAGATTTCGGAATGGAAGAGCGCAAATGTACCGTATGTAATGAGACAGGGCACAACAGAGAATCATGTTCGTTGAGGGTGGAATGGGAAGCATTCTTGGAAGAGAAGAAAAGAGCACTTGCGGGAAACGAGGCTGCTCCACCATCGCTATTGCAATGGACACTGCACTGGCGAAGAATGAGTCGGAGCCAACAGCAACAGTAAGGCGCGTGCAAGAATGTACCCCGGTTGATTATAGAAAGCCATTGAGGAATCTCAAAGAGTAAGAGTCTGTTGTGTGTCAGGATCAGTATATATCTGGTCCTTTACCTCAGCGACCTCCTAGAATAAGAAATCGTATTGTTGAGGGAACAACCGAAAATACTACTGGTATATATAGTACTACTAATAAAGATAATAACACTAGAGATGAGAGCATAAGAATAACACCACTACTGCAATTTTTTATAAGACTTGATGGCACGGAAAGAATGGCCATTATGGACTCAGGTTCGCAATATTGTCTAATCGGTGAAAGGAATTAAGAGATATTTCCATTCCACATGTGATAAAGAAAGAAGTAAAGTTAAGAGGCGTTGGAGATCCGTCTTTATGTACAGAATCTCGTTGAACTGCTATCTTGAAGGTTACCATTAACGACATAGACTATGGTCAATTTAATTTTATTGTGCTTGAGTACCTAAAGGAAGGGGTAATATTAGGAATGCCTTTCCTAGTTAAAAACGAAATCAAACTTAATGTAACTGAAAGAACATTCACGAGACGTGGTGATACTGGTATTGTGGAACAAGTCTATCTCCCAACTGAACCTGGAGATTGTTTGAGAATTGTGACCTCTGTTCCAGTTTACGTAGCGGTAAGAACTACTATTGTCGAAGATGTATGGGTTCCAGTTAAGGTAAGATAGAGCTCAAAGCAGATTAAACCAAGAACTGGCGAAGAATGGGAAAATCAAAGATCTGAGGAACTGTTAATAGAAAATCAGGAAATTAATACAAAGAGAGGATATAATAATCGTTTTAGGATACTTCCAGGTTTAGTAAAATGGAGAGACGGCCAAGGAGAAGTTTTAGTAAAAAAGTTGACAGCTGGTTAAACAAAGCTGGGTAAGAATGAAGTAATTGGTATTGCACACTTGATGGTAGACGAAGAAGAGTTCAGGAAATTTTAATCCACAGTTTGCTCAGTGAGCACGACAGTGCAAGAGCTATCAACAAGATACAGAGGAGGAGTGGTCTAAAGACAGTTTGAAAAAGGAAATAGAGTTCATGTAAGGACTGACAATGGAACAGCGCAGAAAATTAGTAGAATTATTGTGGAAGTGTAGGGCGGCATTCAGTAGAAGTGATTCTGATGTGAGTAGAACAACGATGATCCCTTACAAAATAAAACTGCACGACTATACGCCGATCTACCAACGAGCGAGAAGATTCGATCAAAAAACAAATGATGAAATTGAGCAACAAATAAAAGAGCTTTGTTTGAGAGATATTGTTGAGCCGTGTTCTTCAGTGTGGAATTCTCCGGTAGTGCCGATTAGGAAGAAGGATGGCACGTTGAGGCTTTGCTTCGACTATCATCGGTTAAATAAAGTAACAGAGGCGGATCGATTTCCTATGGCCAACATTACAGAAACAATTTTTGGTTGCCATGGAGAATATTACTTCACCAGTATGGATCTTGTGAAAGGGTATTACCAAATGCAACTAGGAGAGAATATCAAGAATTACACCGCGTTTTCCACAGTCAGTGGTCAGTATAAATTTAAAAGGCTTAGTTTTGGACTAAAAAATGGACCAGCAGCATTCCAAAGAGAAATGCACGAATACTGACAGGGTTTAGTAAAGATAAAGTAGTAATTTATGTGGATGACGTCTTGTTAATTTCGAAAGGATTTAGTGAACATCTAACTCTTATTGAGCGTGTCCTAGAGAGATTTTGTGAATCTAATGTTAAAGTAAAGTTAAGTAAATGTAAGTGGGTCCAGAAGGAAGTACAACTTTTAGGGCATATTATCAGTAGTACTGGCATAAGAAAACTTCCAGAATATGTTGACCAAATAGATAAATTAGAAAAGACAAAGAATGTTGGAGAATTACGACGATACCTTGGAATAATTAATTTTCAAAGAAAGTTCATCAGGAACTGTTCGGAGGTAGCTGCGCCTCTTAGTGTTTTGACAGGCGGAAATAGAAAGACAAAATTGAGTGGACGAATGAGCGTAGTCGGACTTTTGATGAACTGAAGAGACGAATGAAGGAGTCAGTAGAGCTAGCCTTCCCAGATTTTTCACCACAAGGAAAAGCCATTAGAATTGTTTGTGGACGCTAGTGGGATTGGAATGGGAGCATGCCTTTGTCAGGAGCAGGGTGGCGAGAGAAGAGTAATCGCGTACAACTCCCACTCTTTCAACGCTTGTGAAATAAAAGCATCAACAATAGAGAGGGAGTTGCTTGCCATAAGATGGGGTATTAAAAGCTTTCGACCGTTTTTATTAGGACAGAATTTTATTCTACATACCGACCATCGACCACTAGTATACCTGGATACAATGAAGTTGGTAGATAGTAAATTGGCCTCGCGTCTTGGACGATCTGAGTGAGTACTCTTTTGAGATTCGTTACTACCCAGGAAAAGAGAACGTGTTCGCAGACACTTGGTCAAGGTGTCATAGGGAGGCTGATGATGAAAATGAAGTACTTGACCCGTATACGCTCCCGAAGGGGCTGAGTTTGATCAGGTTGGTTCCAGAGGAGCTGATTCCCTATTTCAAAGCTTGAAAGATGTGTTGGAGAAAGTTCACTTAGAAGGAGTACCACGGAGTTCAAAGGAATTACGAGAAGTTTTGTTAGACAGGCTCATAACAGAACGAAAGTTCTATGGAATAGAGAAAAAGGAAAAATCATTAAAATACTTAAGAACGTTAAAAGTACCTGGAAGAGAGCCAATACCGGAGGTACTGTTGGCTGCTAGTGATAGGTTTAAAATGAAGATATGGCTTCACCACGGATCATGTTGTTCAATAGCCTATATAGGGCCAAGGGAAAAAGGGGAAGATGAAAATTTGAAAGATGTCCACTTACAGGTTCTAGAAGGAAGACATTTCAATCCGGTGAAAGACGATGGTACCTTTAACTCCACTAGTAGGAATGTGATGGTATAAGAAATTCCGTACAATGTACATGATAGAGATAAAGAAATTTCCGAGGACAGAAGAAACACAAGCTTAGAACATTCCCATGAAGAATTCTATGTCGACGAAGAGTTTGATTTGTTGATCGGTAACTCGTCTGAGGGATTGGAGATAAATTTGTTGATGAAAGAGAGAGGCCATAATTCTCGACTGAGTTGCAACCATATTTTGAGAGAAGTAGCTTGGAAGGAGGTACAGATTAGAGAGGTGACCAAATGTGCATTCTTGGATACCGGTTCTGTCATTAGCCTGGTACAAGAATCGGTGGTAAGGGAGTAACATATTTTGGACAGATATTACGACATTGTTCTATAATTGTAACACTTAACGGTGTGAGTACTGGAGTTGTAGAATGTTCAAAGGCTGTAGAGGTTAGAATAAGTACACGATATCGTCAGTTAACACTGCCACTAGTAGTGGTACAGGATGGTTTCATCCCGACTTGCCTCTTATTAGGTATAAACTACTTAGTAGAGACTGAAGCAATTTTGGAATTCGGAGAAGGAATCACCGCTCACGGATCAGGATGATGTGAGTGACACATTTTTGACAACAGTGACAATGTGTAGCATACTGACAGATGGTAATGGAAATCAAGGAAACTTAATAGAGCCAGAAGAAATATTCAAGTTACAAGACAGATCAAAGTCCATCAGAATGTTAAGGGATAAATTATTGAAACGGCAAGAAATTGAAAAGACGGAGCCGTTGTTGAGTGAGTTCTAAAGATACGGTAAGGATTTTATAATGAATGGTCCTATTTTGGTAAAGAAAGTTGGAACTAATTACTGCAGTGCAGTTGTAGGATTCAAACAGCTTGTCCACGTGAGCGTTACAACTCATAAGAACCTAGCCCATATAGGTCGAGACAAGTTGTTAGACGTAGTTTTAAGGTACGTGTGGCACCAGAAGATCCATTCAATCAATCAGGAGGTTTGAAGGACGTGTCCAAAGTGCCAGTTAACGAAAATAGATCATCAGGTGATTTATCCACCAATTTGGAAAATTGAGGTTAAGAACCCTTTTGAGCTGGTCGCTGTAGATGTAATGGCTATGCCGAAAACACGAAATGTAAATGTCGCGTGCCTAGTTGCAGTCGATCATTGCAGTAAGTGGACCGCAGTGAAACCAATGAAAGATAAGTCAGCAAAAAGTGTGGTGGAGGTATTAGAACATCACATGCCATCAACTTTTGTACGTACCCCTTGTAAGATCTTGACGGATAATGGAGTTGAGTTCAGAAGTGTCAAGTTTGAGGAATTATTAAACAAGTATGGGATCGGCCATGTATATAGCAGTCCTTATAAACCTGCGAGTAACGGGGCTGTGGAAAGAGCAAACCGAACATTTGCAGAGTTCTTGAAAAACGTCATGGTTAAAGAATTAGATTGGGATTCGTGTTTGCCAAGAGCGGTATTAATTTACAATAATACAAAGCATGCAGAACTAGGTATGTCACCATCAGAAAAGCTTATGACAAAGCAGCATGAAAAAGAAGTGGTACTCCCAATTCTCAGAGAAGAACAGGAGAAATGGCGAGAGGGACATCCAAACTGGCTGCCATATGCAGTGGGAGTGAAAGTGAAGAAAAAAGATCATAACTGTGGATAGAACCTTAGAGAAAAAGTTAGGAGTGAGGTACGAGGGTCCTTTTGTTGTCTCGAAAGTAATCTCTGAAGGAATGGTTTACGAAATTGAAGGTAAGGGCAAAAAGGCAAGAGCACACTATTCGCACTTGAAAGTTTGGGCGGACCCACCCGCATACCTAGCACAATATTTCCAACAGGACGAGGAGGAGCCTACCCAAGAAGAACCACTCGTAGTGACAGCAGCAGAAGACATCTCAGAAACCGAAACAACAGGTTTTGTCCGAAGTCGGATTCATAATTCAACGAATATTGGAAATCAGAAGAAGAGGGGTTCAAAGTTGAAGGAGGCGTGGAAGATGTTGAAAGATATGACTTTAAAGGAAACCAAGAAGAGGGATACAATTACGCAAACAGACAATGTAGAAACTGTCAGTGTGGGAGTACAAACATCCGACCCTGAATTGATGCTATCACCAATTGAAACTAGTGAACCGCTGGACTGGAACTATGTTAACGACACTGATAATGATTCTGACAGTGATTCTGACATTGTATTTGAAATACAGAAGTTTGAGGAATCATTGAAGTTTCCAGAATCAAGTTATCCGTTTGGAGTTGAAATAAAAGAGACAAAAGATACATATTTGAATCAGATCGTTGATGATCTGCCAGTGGAATTAGAAATTGAAGGTTCGAGCCAAACTGAGGATTCGAAGGGCGTATTTTGCTTTTTCGAAGCTTTGAGCACTCCGGAAAAACTGTCTAAATCTATTTATGAGGAAATACAGGAAGTGGGAGAGAATCCAGAGGAAATGGATAAAGGTACTGTGCACAAGCAACCACCTGATAAGGAGCAGTTGAATGACAAGACCTACTCTCCGCCAGGGACAAGATCACGTGGACCGGTGCATGAAATGCCGAACGTCCAGGAGAAAGTATTGGAATATGAAAAGAGAACAGAAGCCAGAAGAAAGTCGTATTATAAAGAATAATTTTTTTCTCTCTTTAGAGATTGGGCTTCCAATCTCTGATGGGGGAGTCGTGTGGTAGGTTAACGATTGTCTAACCAACTAAATTAAGTGGTATGACCTGATTGATTTAAGTCGAGAACTTTTTTTCTTTTCTTTTTTTCATTGTGAGTGTTCAGTGTTCATAGCATCTTCGTGGAAGTACAAATTTGCAATACTTTTGTTGAACGTTTGCGGGAATTTACGAATTCGAGATTAGTCCCGTGGAACGGGTAAGTTAAAGATTGGAATAATAAATAAATAGTGAAAGTTTTGAATACGAATTTTGTCATACGTATATTGATCATTTAAAGGAAAATTGGCGAAGTTTTTTTTTAATATGAAATTTTGATATAGTCTGGAATACTGTTTGAAATGATAAATTACTTGAAAGTTGCAGATTTTAGAGATATACGTGTATCTAGTTATGAAATGTTGATATAGCTTGAAATTTCGTTTGGGAAAGATAGTTACTAGAAAATTGAATGGGAAAATAAAACAGGTTAAAATTGAAGAAAGAAGTAACTCGAAGGAATTTAAGAAAAAATTTAAAGTAAACTAATTTGACAGTAAGGCAAAAGTGAAGCCAGTTTAAAAAGCCTTAATGTATGCAGCTTATTATTATTATTATTATTATTATTATTATTATTATTATTATTATTATTATTATTATTATTATTATTATTATTATTATTATTATTATTATTATTATTATTATTATTATTATTATTATTCATGATTGATTATTGGTATCAATATCAGTTATTATTATTATTATTATTTGTATGAATGTAAGAGAGGCTGTGACACAAGTCCGTGGATGTGAGGTTTATTATTATGATTATGATTATTATATTATTAATTTCATCATTATTATTATTATTATTATTATTATTATTATTATTATTATCATTATTATTATTATTCCTTTTGCTATTACTACTACTATTATTACTATTACAATTATTGCTATTACCACTACTGCAACTTATAACTATTACAATTACCATTACTATTACTTTTACTACTGCTATTATTACTTACAATTATTGATATCGCTACTACTACAGCTATTTTTACTTACAATTGTTGCTATTGCTTCTAATACTGCTATTATTATTACTATTACTACTATTACAACTATTACTATTATTACTACTATTATTACCATTACTACTGCTATTATTACTACTATTGCTATTACAACTACTATTACTATTACTACTATTGCTACTATTACTACTACCATTATTACTATTACAATTATTGCTATTACTACTACTACTACTACTATATTACTACTACTACTATTGCTACTACTACTATTACTATTACAACTACTATCACTATTACTACTGCTATTACTTACCATTACTGCTATTACTGTTATATTATTATTATTATTATTAATATTATTATTATTACTATGATAATTATTATATTATTATTAATTATGATATTATTATTATTATTATGATAATTATTATATTATTATTAATTATGATATTATTATTATTATTATTATTGTTATTATTATTTATTCATGCTGCTAGTGCCTAGTATTTATTATTGCAATTGTATTTGTTCATTTAGGAGCCGATCTGGAGACGGATTCTCGTTTGTGCGGATCTTTGGAACCAATTAGAATTGCCCGTGGGAAAGTGACTGCCGCCTACTTACAATAGCACATCTACTCGTGTTTTACAATCCCACCTTCTTGAGGTTAACAAATTGTGCAATAACACCAGCCTTGTCACTGTGGTGCTGCCCCATTGCTTCATTGTGGATTTGGGGTGGTGTTTTGATGTGTTAGGTCTGTACCCTGGAAAGATTCCATTTGTGGCATTCGAGAGGTGTCATCCAAGCAGCTACAAATTATAGTTATTATATTGATGTTGTAGAGGTGATGTCAAGGTTCTAGAGCTATAAGTAAGATAAATTAAAGTGACGTGTGGTGTATACCGGCACTTAAGATTCTGTTGTAAATATTATAATTATTTTTAACCTGTTGTCTTTCTATGCTCCTGCTAGTGGTGCTTCTCTAGTCGAAGAAAAGAAAGAACATAGGCTAAGGCTACAAACCAGCCTATAACAATATATATATATATATATATATATATATATATATATATATATATATATATATATATATATATATATATATATATATATATATATATAAAATGTGTTAATACCTTACAACTTCATCATCATCATGTTTTCATAAACGAATGTAAATAGAGTAATATTGTAATGTCATACCTTTTCTTTGAAAGTTTTTTTTTTAGCCATGACCAAATCATAAACAAACAACTTCAACTCTGTATTCATTTTTAACTTAAGTTTATTTTATATTTAATATATTTAACATACCTCAAAACATTTTAGTAAGTATAATATAAAAATGTATCTATGACCTATTAATCAGGTGGTTAATATTTCTTTCGTAGCCAACAAATTCCTTATATTTCTTTGTTTTGACTCTCTTCATTCACATTTACCGTACAAGATGACCACGTGTTTTTCGTTCCTGAAAAAACTGTTTCACGTTCGCGACTTCTTTCTATAACATTAATTAATTAATTAAAAGGAGAGGGTCCAATCTTTTAGATAATTATTTTATTATTTGACCAATTATCCTGAAATTTGCAGTGTATATGCCCTTTTCAAGATGAAAAAGTCGATTTCTTACGTTTTTCTGAGTCTATAACGTTTTGAAAGTTATTTGGAGCCAAACTTCAAAAAAGAAAAAATAAATATCGAGCCAAACCACTAGTCAAAATAACCTGAAAATTTAACTGTATGTTCTTAGCTCCAATTTACTGAAATAGTCGGAACAGATTTTGATATCTGCTTTAGAAAAAAAAGTTATAAGCACTTGATTTTTTTTTTTTTAAATGCGAAAAATTTACCCTTCGGGACAAAAACAAAGTATTTTAAAAATAAGCTACGCCTACTATTTTTTTTATTTTTGGCAGATGTTTAGACGCGATACAGGGCCACAACTTTTACTTAGTACATTATTAAATACTATTTGTTCTTTTCGAGATATAGTCTATCAAACTTTGAGAATTTTTAAATTTCATCAAAAATTTACCATTTTTGAGAGACTATATCTAAACCCCAAAAAAGAGCATTGAAAGAAATATTGAGAGAAAATTGTAGCCATGTTCCTCCTTTATACACCCACCAAAAATGAGAAATTCCTTATATGTAGTTTTTTTTTCTTTATTTTTATTTTATTTTTTTTTTTTGCCCAGAAGGTTAGGGTTTTTTTCAATTTTTTTTTCTTTTACAAATTAGAGAGAAGGTCACAAATTGTACTTTCTAAGGAATGATCCGTTTTGGTGTGGTGGTAACGTGATGGATTTCAAATCAGGGGGTAGAATTTCGAATCCTGTTTCACGAAAGATTTGAGTTCGTATCCTGGTTTGGAAATATTGAAAGTTCAATTTTCACTCAATAGAGGGAGCTAAAATGAAATCAAGGAAATGATGGGAAAACTTCCAAACCATATGGTCAAATCCAAGATAGAGACGTAAACAACGCAGTCAGGAGAAATTCAAAATAGCGGAGATGGAAACTACGTGAACAGAAATCCAAGATGGCTGACAGACGACGTTATAGCGTCATGACGACAAAGTACCGGGACGTCACAGTGTCAGGTTATATGTGTGTGCGGATGTGTATATGTGTGTCTGATGTCATTACCGAGGGGTTCTTACCCTCAGTGCCAGCTGTCGCTGGCTGATACCGGGATTCCCTTCGTCCCGAGGTGCGTGGCCTAAGCTACAGTGTCACGTGTTAGAAATAGCTGGAAAAGGCTAGAAAAAGTTAGAAATAACTCAACAAAGTGTGTGGCACTCTCCTAGTCCGAAGAGAGTGGCAACGGAGAAGGCTAGAACATGCCATGGTAAAGGATTTAGAATTTTAAGGATTAAAGGGTTTAAAGTTATTAAGTGCCAAAATTAAAGAATTAAGGAGATTAGCCTAATTAATTAGGGAATTATCCTAATCAATTGGTGAATTATCCGGATTAAGGAGAATAAAATAGTCCCAAGAAAGAGCGTGAGGGTGGCAATTCCCCAAATAACAAGGTTCAAGAAAGAGCGTGAGGTTAACGCTGTCACAGTACCACTTTCTGTCACAGTACCACTTTCTGGCACTTTCGGTGTATATATATATATATATATATATATATATATATATATATATATATATATATATATATATATATATATATATATATATATATATATATATATATATATATATATATATATCTCCTTTGGTGGGCAAAGGCCGGAGGCCTACCAAATTCCATCAGAGTTGGGGAACATTCGGAGTCTGTTCGCTAATGGCCAACGTGACACGATACACGGCGTTTAAAAGTGTGAAAGTCAAAGGAAGTTGGGAAAACAGATAAAGGGATTGTGATCCAGACTGTACAAAGAGAGTACATGTAAGAGTGAGCATAGTGGTTAAGTCTAAGGTCGGAGAGTTGGACACAGAATGGATGAGACTGTGTAGAAAGCCGTGTCGCACGAGCTCTTCTCAGTGTAGGAGGTATGAGACGAGAGTTCAGAAGAGCAATGTCCGTTGTAATAGCGATAGTTTTAAAAATATAGGAATATAAAGATAGCTATTTTGTAAAAAAAATAGTTTATTAGCAGAATTTATGGGAGATTATTTTTGTAAACTAGAAGAAATCAGTCGAATGTAATCTCTCCAAAATTTGCAGAAATAGCACTTGATCATCGAAAAAGCGTCTCTGTAAAAGTATACAAAGAACAAAATTTTAGTTTTAAATAGGAACAAGAACAACTTACACAAGAAAGAACACTGACATAAAAAACTTACAAAGAATCACTCTGATTGTGTCGTTTTGAGAAACATTTAGTTTCTCAGGAGGAGTCGAACAAATTGTATCCGTGTTCCTCTCGGAGAAGTTTAGTTCTTTCTTTTTCGACTGCTGTTGCACCAAAATTTTACTACAAAAAGAAAAATATTTCGAAGAAGTTAAATTACAGAAATATTTTAAATCCAATCTTTTGTAATTAAACTGAGCAATCACTTTTAAATTGACTTTCGAAAATGTGAAAGCTTATTGAGAACTTTGCTTTATGATAATCTTTGGTTACAACAGCAAAATGACAACTGTTCAATACAATATGAGAACTTTTCGTTAAGACTTCAAAAATATAACTTTCCTATAAGGAATTGACTTGAGAACTGTTCTATATAATATCAGAATGAGAACTGTTTAATAAAAAAATAGCAACTTTCCATTTTACTTTTTGTGCTAAGTAATTTTAAATTTTAGCTATATGATTTTTTTTTTTAGCTATTTAAATATTGTAATTTTTAAATAGTATAGAGAAAGTGACGCAACAATTCAACGGGAAGAAAGAGACTGGAGAGAGTTAGTAAGAGCAAAATAGTTTATAAGATGAAAAGCCCTAGACTTCACCTTTTCGAGAATAGCTGTATGTGTGGAACCACCCCAGATGTGCGAGGTGTACTCCATACAGGGGCGAACTACACCCCTATACAGAGCAAGCAACTGAGGTGGCGTAAAAAAAAAAACAGAAGAAGACAAGCTGCCTCAGAATACCAACTTCTTAGAAGCTTGTTTTGAGAGAGAGAAATAATGTGATCTTTCCAAGAAAGATCACGAGAAAAGGAAACACCGAGAATATTAAGAACAGATGAAGGTTTGAGTTGAGTGTTTTCGAAGAAGATATCATAGTTGTGTGGAAGATTATGTCGAGTAGAAAGATGGAGGAATTGAGTTTTTTAGGCATTGAAAACGACCATGTTTTCTCTGCCCCAATTTGAAATACGAAAAAGATCAGAGGCAAGTTGCTCCAAGCCCATCTTTCTTGAATCTATCAACTGCTGTTGGGAGGAACGTCTTTCAAATTGAAAGGAGTAATGAAGGGTGGAGTCATCAGCATAGGAGAGTATAGGAGATGAAGTAATATAGAGAAGATCATTGATGAAAATTAGGAAAAGAGTTGGAGATATACAGATCCTTGAGGAACACCACTATTTATAGATTTGTAGGAACCATTTACAATAGTTGCTATTTAACGATCGGAAAGGAAATTAGAGAGGTCACAAAGAGAATGATAGATTCCGAAAGAGGGAAGTTTGGAAATCAAAGCTTTGTGCCAGACTCTATCGAAAGTTTTCGATATGTCTAGCGGCACAGCGAAAGATTCTCCAAAACCCCAAAGAGCGGAGGACCAAGAGTAAGAAAATAGGGAAAGAAGATCACCAGTAGAACGTTCTTTACGAAAAAGATAATGATAAGATTAGAAGATTAGATAAGATAAGATTAGAAGAGATAAGATTAGAAGAATTAAGGTTTTTCGAAATTTTCCTGTTAAGGATAGATTCGAAAACTTTAGAAAGAACGGAGGTTAAAGAAATAGGACGATAGTTAGAGGGTTGAGAGGGGTCCCCATTCTTCGGAACAGGCTGAATGAGCGTATTTTTCCAGCAAGAAAGGAAGGTTGAAGTAGAGAGTCAAAGACGAAATAGTTTAGCAAGGCAGGGTGCAAGTTCGGAAGCACAAGTTTTGAGAACCACAGGAGGAATACCATCAGGACCATACGCCTTCTTATAATTAAGCTCAGAGAGAGCAGAAATGATTTCTTAAGAAGAAATTACAATGTTAGGTATAAATGAGTTGGAGGAGGTTGAAGGAGGAGGAATAGCTCCGGAATTGTCCAAGGTAGAGTTAAAGTCAAAAGTTTGAGCGAAGAGTTCAGCTTTAGTAGAAGGTAAAATGGCTATTGTATCGTCAGAAGAAACTATAGGAAGGAAAGAGGAAGAAGCAAAGGTAGAGTTGACATTTTTTGCAAAATGCCAGAAAAAGCGAGAGGAAGAGGAACCAGAAAGATTATTGCATTTACGGCTAAAAAAGAGTTTTTGGTATCTCGAAGAATAGACTTTGCACGATTACGGGATGAAATATTAATTGAATAAGTTTCAGGAGTTTAAAGACGACGGTAATCTCTGAAGGTAGCATCCTTACGGCGGATAGCGCAAGAGCAAGTAGAGTTAAACCAAGGCTTGTTAGGTTTAGTAGAAGGGAAATAATATGGAATGTACGCCTCCATGCCAGAGAGAATCACCTTGGCTATACGCTCAGCACACTCCGAGGGACCCCTCCCACGAAAGCAATAATCATTCCATGGGAAATCAGAGAAGTACAACCGCAGGTCAGACCAGTTAGCAGCACCGAAGTGCCACAAACGTCTCCTCGCCGAAGGCTGGGGCCGTTCTTGCTCAAGACTTAAAGAGACAGAGCAAGATACGGAGATAAGAAGATTATCGGATGAACCCAGAGGAGGAAAG
Organism: Armadillidium nasatum; assembly: GCA_009176605.1. Lineage (NCBI taxonomy): Eukaryota > Metazoa > Arthropoda > Malacostraca > Isopoda > Armadillidiidae > Armadillidium > Armadillidium nasatum. The sequence goes on along the minus strand of SEYY01002137.1, from coordinate 10,704 downwards.
AGCTTAACAGTATAAGGAGGATAAGAAGTAAGGAAATGATCAAGTATGTTGGGTTCATCAACAGCAGGGTCAGGGATACGAGTAGGGAGATGCACCAACTGCTCAAAGTTGTTCTGGATAGAAAAGTTGTAGGCGAGTTCACCGGCTGGATCATTGGTGGTGGTGCACATTGAAATAATCTAAAATGATGATTTCGGGAAATCATCATTTTGGAGTTTAAATAGCCGAAGAATTTTGGATAATCAGTAGAATTAGGAAATAAATAAACAGAACAAATAAATTTAGTAGTAGAATTGGAAGAGAGCTTAAGCCATAAAGTAGAGAATTCCAGAGACTCCAAATCAGAGACATGAGAACAGACAATATCATTGCGCACATATGCGCAACAACCGCCTTTGGCTGAAAATTGAGGATAGAGACAGTAGGAGGTAACAGAATAAGACTTGCTGTCAGCACACTCAAGCACCTGAGTTTCGGTTAGAAACAAGAGATGAGGTTTAGAAGAAGAGAGATGGTTTTCGAGAAAGGGGAAATTTGAAAAAAGACAGCGAATGTAGCAGAAATTAATGAAAAAAGAAGACCGTGCACCGGGGCAAGCCGGATGCCGGGTCATGGTGGCACCATCCCCATCATCAGAGGCCGCCAACTCCCAAGTGATGATGGGGTGAGGGGTGGATGAGGGGCTTATTTTGGATGTCGCCCCTTGAAGCATCTCCGAGGCAGCTTTGAGTTTCGTCATTTTGTTTTGTTTTATAAAGGTAATCTAATAGTAAGTTTGTGTGAACATGTGAAGAAATGGAGTGGAGAGGTAATGGGAACATAGACACTCCAGTATGAGGCGAAGGTACACTAGGGAACCTCTGAGAAGGTGAAACGTGAAAAGGAACGAACCAAAGGGCAATAGAGTGAAACGGAATGATCTAGCCCAACCTATCACTCCGCAGGTTATGATCAATGGGTGGTACTTGCATCTCTTCGGACGGCGCTACGTCCTCCCCTATACTATATATATATATATATATATATATATATATATATATATATATATATATATATATATATATATATATATATATATATATATATATATATATATATATATATATATATATATATATATATATATATATATATATATATATATATATATATATATATATATATATATATATATATATATATATATATATATATATATATATATATATATATATATATATATATATATATATATATATATATATATATATATATATATATATATATATATATATATATATATATATATATATATATATATATATATATATATATATATATATATATATATATATATATATATATATATGTATATATATATATATATATATATATATATATATATATATATATATATATATATATATATATATATATATATATATATATATATATATATATATATATATATATATATATATATATATATATATATATATATATATATATATATATATATATATATATATATATATATATATATATATATATATAATATAATAATATATATATATATATATATATATATATATATATATATATATATATATATATATATATATATATATATATATATATATATATATATATATATATATATATATATATATATATATATATATATATATATATACATATATATATATATACATACATGCATATATATATATATATATATATATATATATATATATATATATATATATATATATATATATATATATATATATATATATATATATATATATATATATATATATATATATATATATATATATATATATATATATATAATATATTAAAAATTAGGCAACACACCCAATAAAAGTTTCATTCCGCATGATGCAATAACAGAATACTTTGGTAATGAAATTTCATATCAGAAAAGAAACCATAAATTATAACGACATACCTTGAAGCTGATCTCTTTTAAGGTGACTTCCAGAAACAGTTGCTAGCAACAATATGTAAATAATATAGTATTTCATTGTTTTTTCAGCTTTACCGTAAGGAAATATAAAAATTGAAGTAATAAAAAGAACACTTGAAAGATGATTATTCCAATGGAAATTTCTAAATAAACAATTATTATTAAACAATATTTTTGAACTTTTAATCCTAATTATTTGTTCTACAGTGACAATTATAAAAAACACTAATCTTTTCATATCACCCTGTTAAACATTCTTTTATCAGTAAGATTACAAATATAATGTTTTACCAAAGATAAGATGTTTAAGAGTTCTTAAAGATATAAGAAATATCTCTAGTCGTTTTTAATTTCTTTATGATCTTTAATAGTTTGATTCTTAATTAATTAAACTCCACACTCTTTAATAAAAATAATGTTTGAGAGGTTTCTACCTCCTATACGAATCGATCAGACCCTTTATACTTATAACGTGGTCACATTTATGATCTAGTTTAGAACAAATAAATAATGAGAATGTCAGTTTCGTAAATATATATATATATATATATATATATATATATATATATATATATATATATATATATATATATATATATATATATATATATATATATATATATATATATATATATATATATATATATATATATATATATATATATATATAGTGTTGGGGATAAAACAGATCCTTGACGTATATATATATATATATATATATATATATATATATATATATATATATATATATATATATATATATATATATATATATATATATATATATATATATATATATATATATATATATATATATATATATATATATATATATATATATATATATATATATGAGGGAGGGAAGTAGCGCTCCCGAGGCGATGAGATTACCCCTATTAGGTATACGGGATGTTAAGGGTACTTCGCATCTCATCCCGGTGCCCAATGGTTCGCTCCCTTTCGCATTCACCTTCTTCTATACGAAGTAGGCTCTCCTTTACTCTCATAACATTAATACTAACACCCTTTTAAAAAATCCATAATGGCATCAACTTCGGTAGCCTCGGGGGAGGCTTCCAAACATAGCTCCTCATCCACCCCTTCCTCCATCACCACTTGGGAGAAGGTGGCCTCCGGTGATGGGTCTGGTGCCACCAATACACAGCTGACGCTTGTCCTCATGCACGGTCAATTTTTTTCATTAATTTCTGCAACATTCGCGGTCTACACTCCAATTTCCACTTTGTTGAACATCACCTCTCTTCTTCTAGATCTCACCTCTTATTCTTTACCGAAACTCAGATGTTTGAGCGTTCTGATAGCAAACCCTATTCTGTTTCCTAATACTGTCTCTATCCTCAATTTTCAGCCAAAGGCGGTTGTTGTGCATACGTGCGCAACGATGTCGTTTGTTCTCATGTCTCTAATTTGGAGTCTTTCGAATTTTCCACCTTATGGCTTAGGCTCTCTTGCCATTCTACGATTAAATTCAATTGTTCTGTTTATTTATCTCCTAATTCAACTAACTATCTTAATTCTAAAATAGAGAACATTTTCTCTTCTCCTTTCTCAGAAACCATCATAATAGGTGATTTTATTCTTCACCGGGGGCTTTATTCTAGCTCTCATGATACAGCCGGTGAATGTACCTTCCATTTCGCTATCCAAAACGACCTTGAGCAGTTGGTGCAGCTCCTTACTCTGATCTCATCGTCTTGGAGATGAACCCAACATTCTAGACCTTTTTCTAACTTCTAATCCTTCTCCTTACACTGTTAAACTCTTTCCTCCTCTGGGTTCCTTCGATCACCTTCTTATCTCTGAATCCTCTTCTATCTCTTCAAGTCTTCCGCAGGAAAATCCCCCTTGTATTAAAAGGAAACGTTTGTGGCACTTTGGTGCCGCAAGCTAGTCGGCCTTGCGGTCGTACTTCTTTGATTTTCTATGAAATGATTATTGCTTTCATGGGAGGTGTCCCTCAGAGGACATTACTTTGCAGAGGGCATTACTGAGGTGATTTTCTTTGGTATGGAGGTGTACATTCCATATTTTTCCCTTCTACTAAACCTAATAAAACTTGGTTTAACTCTTCTTGTTCTCGTGCTATCTCCTTCAGGGATGCTGCCTTCAGGGATTACCATAGTCTTCAAACTCCAGAAACTCATGCAACTTGTATGTCATTCCGGAATTGTGCAAAATCTATCCTTCGTAACATTAAAAACTATTCTCCGTAAAAAATGCAACAATCTTTCTGGTTCTTCTTCATCAAGCCCTTTCTGGCATTTTATAAAAAATGTCATCTCTAGCTTTGCTTCTTTCTCTTTCCCTCCTCAGGTATCTTCTTCCTCCTCCTTTCTAAAGTTTTCGAATCTATCCTTAAACAAAAAAAATTATGGCAGTAAATGCTCTTCTGCATATATGCCTTAATTAGGCCTTGTAAGAATATCAAGTATTGCTTTAGCCCCTAAGATTCTGGTAATGCCTAGCATGATGATACAAAAAACAATGATTCCACTCTTTGGGGAAATTTTCTCTGGTCACATTTCAGGAGATTTAGAGCCAGATCAAATATTTTTTAGCTTTCTCTCTTTTATAATAATTTATTAATATGAGATAAAGATTTTTGTAAATAAATAAATTATAGTTTAATAAGTATATTATTGAATTATAACATATTGGGGCTCATTTTCATACATGTCTTTACCAGAGTTAGCTTCAAGATTTAAAAGGCTCTATCTGGATTTTCGTACTTTTTAGGGATGAAATTTTTTAGTAAACATTTTTTCATCAGTTATATAGTAAAATCTATGCCGATTCCAAATCTGTAATCAGTTTTTTAAAATTCCAAGTGGTTCCCGAGAAAAAGATTTTTAATTAACACATGTCGAATGACCTTGAAAATGTTAATTCAATTACTCCATGCAATTTTTTTTGGGGTGTGGAGTCATTAAAATTTGTTTTGTAACATTCTTATAGAAAATCTTCTCCTGATTCCAAATATGTAATAATTTTTTTTATAATTCCAAATGGTTACTGAGATATGATCACTCAAAAAAATCACAAAGGGGGATCGTCCTATGGAAAGACCCAAACTTTTGGAGGAAAATATTTTTATTTTTTTCATAAATGTTATAGTAAAATCTATGCTGATTCCAAATCTGTATGTAGTTTTTTTTATAGTTCCGAACGGTTTCTGAGAAAAAGACTTTCCAAGTGACACCTGTCAATGATATTCAAATAGTCGGCAAATCAAATACAAAGGAAAATTTTTTATTTTTTATTATTAAAATTATATTGCCACAGTTTTATAGAAAATAATACGGAGTCCAGATGTGTATATAGTTTTCCATAATTCCAAATAGTTACTGAGATATAACCACTTAAAAAATCTCAAAGTTGGACCACCGAATGAAGGACACTGACTTTTGGGGGTAAAAATTTTTTTGCATCAGTTATTTAGTAAAATAAATGCGGATTCCAAATCTGTAATTAGTTTTCTCTAATTCCAAGCGGTTCCTGAGAAAAAGACTTTTCAAGTGACACTTGTCGAATGACCTATACAGAAAAATTGTTATATTTTAGAAGAAAAAGTAGAAGGATTTAATACTCAAGTTATTTTTTTTCTTTACTTAAAAAATGTACAAAAAAAAAAAACTGTGAAAAAGTGGGAACTTTATACAGTTAAAAGTAAAAAAAAAATAGGGGCAAATATCAGTAATATTCTTCTACTGCCGAAATTCCTTCCTATTCTGGATAATTTCTACAATAAACTAGTTGAGCCAAGTCTGAAACAATAAACAAATATTATAGGCTTGACTCAAAAAAAAATTTGATTCAAAATCTAATTTTAAATGTTTTTAAAACAAATTTTTAAAATCTATTAAATTGTAGAATGAAAATTACAAGATGGAACCCCTTTCTGTTTTCTCAATATAATTTTAACAAATTATATAAAGGGTACATTTTTTAAAATTATCAGCAAAAATTATAAGAATGTGTACATACCCTTTTTTATGTAAGTAGTTGATCCAAAATTATTTGCTGTTGAGGTTCTTCTTTGACAAGAGTTTGGCCTCTTTTTCTTTTTTGTACAGCTGTTGGAGGTGTATTTCTCAAATAAAAAACAACATATTAGAAAAAAGTATAAAATACTTTTATTTTTTTAATGGCCATTGTAGTTGTTATCTTGTAATTTAATATAAATGCCAAGTATTATGGCAGAGAATAAGACTTGGGGGTCTTATCTCCATAGATATAAAAATGTGGTCTGCCTTTTTTGCTTTTTAGCAGAAAACATGTATATTCTGTATTGCCAGCAGTTCTTGCTAAAAACAAGGTGTGGTTGGAAAACAGAATCCAAAGACAAGGTAGCCAAAAAAGTTTTAGCTACAATTTTATTTTTTAATTTAGATTTATACTTGATTTCAAATTAGATTTATAAATCAAATTTTATAAAAAAAAATAAAAAATTCTGTTATTACAATGGCCAATAAAAAATAAAATAAAAATAAAAATTTAAATATAGAATTTTTAATACAAAAAAGAAAGAAAAAATATAAATTTTTAAATTTTTTCCTCTTTTGAGTTTGGCGATATACGGTAACAAAAAAAAAAAAATTTTCAATAAATTTAAACATTTTTTGGTATATCTTTATAGGAAATAATAAGCAGATTCCAAATATGTAATTAGTTTTTCATAACTCTAAATGGTTCCTCAGATATGACCATTCAAACGTGGAATGTACTTTATAAATAACATTGAGTCTTACGTTTTTGGGATTTTCTCGAAAGAGCACTTTTCAGAGATAAAAATTTGCCAAAAAAAAAAAAAAAAAACAAAGACAACGATCATTTTCAAACTTTTTTATTGAATTAGAGACAGTTAGAGGAAAATAAATACATCTATCTGATCTCCCAAAAAATTGCGGATCACATAAAGATATTCATTTGAAGTTAAAAAAATTTTATAAAATGAAAATTTAGAAGTTTCCGATGATTATGGGCAGGATTTAAACCATTTAAGCCATAACCTATTATTAAAATCATTCGTTCATTTGATTCCTACATATTTTTCCAAATCTATTTGATTTCTACATATTTTTCCAAATCAATTTGGAGAAATTGTAACTTATACTGTTGAATTTAAGTGTTTTTGTGTCATATGTGCTTGAATTTGGTGTTTTTGCGACCTGTGGTGCTGGAGATGAATGAATTTTGTGACCTTTGATGCTGAAGTTGAATGAATTTTGGGTGCTTTGTTCTTTTCCGATGATGAAAAAATAATTAGATCGTAAAGGTTAGTATTTTATTGTCAATTTTAGCATTAATTTAAAAATAGGTCTTTTTTTTACAATATTGCGCTTCATCGCGAGTGATTTTTGCAAAAGAAAATTTAAATTAATATATATATATATATATATATATATATATATATATATATATATATATATATATATATATATATATATATATATATATATATATATATGGTGTAATAAGGCAGTAGGCCTATGTGCCACGGCAACGTTCTATCAATCGGTTAGGCCTGTATCACACGGCAAACTTCGGTCGTTCAGGTTATGATAAGTCGAACTAAGTACGACAGAAAACCAAATAATAATAATAATATATATATATATATATATATATATATATATATATATATATATATATATAATATATATATATATATATATATATATATATAATTTATTAAAGAAATAAAAAAAGAAGCTCAAAAATATTTTATATGCATTTCTTTCTATCATTAAAAATTCTAATTTTCATTTTTAACTTATAAGTAAAGAAAAGCGGAGAAACCTTTCCGAGTCTAATATTTTTTCATCATCGGGAAAGAACAAAGGTCCGAATTTTGTTCTTTGTGTGCTTAATAAAGAACTCACCATTTAAAATATTCTGTAAATGTAAAGTAACGGGATTTATTTGATTTCCAAAGTAAATTAACTTGGATGTGTGGCTCTTTTGTATAAGCGCATAAGTAAAATTTTACAAGTAAATTAGGTAACTTTGCAGCCAAGTAGAAACATAGACTCAAACCCAACAAGCAAGAACTCTCAAAACTCTGATCAAAAACCCAAGGCCTAGATTAAACAGTAAGTCACGTTAATCATACAATTCAAGTTAATAAACTAACCCAACCCAAGCAATCAATTGTCAATTTAATTCAAATAGCAATATTTAAAAGATATCAGGGAAGAGTAGTCAGGTTAGGCCCTAACTTCTTTACAAAGCTCTATAAAATTCCCACTCTAGGGTTAACAGTATATATAACTACCAATGGCTAAAAGTAATTTAAATAGTTAATACATTACGTTCTGGAAGATTTCTTAAGTTAACACAATTACATTTTTAACTTTGTTAACAACGAGGTTCTAGCGCAAGGTGCAAGTAGGTAACGGCATCGCTTTCAAGCGTGTGAAGCTAGTCATAAACATGAAATGTTGCCATTCTATAATAGATTCTTTTAGGGCGTATTTGATACTTTAAAAATCTATTAATTAAATATAAAATAATTAAATCTAAAATATAAGGATTTTCAATATTCTCCCAACAAACAAGAATTTAAATTTAAATTTAAATTTAAATTTAAATTAAGCAAGAATCAAAATTTTAGATCAATAAAGTCAAATCAATCTTTTTAGCATATTTTCTACCATGCAAGCCTACAAAGTTAAATTTAAATCTAATCTTTACAATGCTAAAATAAGCCTACAAATACCTTAAAATTAAATAATACAAACTACTTAAAACTAAAATAGAAAGCCTTTCACAATCATCCATCTCTCCTTCAGGAATTTTAAGATATGTTATAAGCATTTGTTTAAGATGTATTTCCCTCAATAATATAGCATTTAAAACAAAATCAAAATGAGGAGGCTTAGAAAATCTACAATAGAGGTGGAAATTATGTTCATTGAACATATTAAAAGGTTCCAAAAATTATAGCAGGCTTGACATTGTATTGAATTTTCAAAAATTTAATTTTAAAATAGGCAGCTAACCTACACCATATTAAACAAAGCAAGGTACACTTGTAATGAATAATATCCACTACTATAAAAAACCAAAATTTAAAAATATAATTCACTTGGATAAATTTATTAAGGGCAGAAAATTCTGCTGGCAAAACTTTAAAGTAATAAAGCATGAGGAGAGGATCAATCTCACAATAAAAGTTAAATTCACTGGGTAATTGTGTAGTATAAAGTAATTTGGCAATCTCCCATATGGGCAACATATTTAAATCAATTTTAAAGCAAACCATGTTAATAAATCTTTCAATTTTGAAAGGAGATAAATACTGCAACACATTTACCTTCATTAAGGCAGTTAATTCAACAAAATCCTTAAAGTCATGCAAATCAAGCCATGAGTTCATACTATGTCCCAGTTTTACATTATTAAAGCTCAATTTTAAGCCAAATTGTTCAAATTTAATATTAAAAACACCAAGAAAGCAAAATTCTTTAGGAGAAACTAAATCAGGCACATCATAACAAGCAGTATGCAGGGAGCTCAACTTTATATGAGATTCTGCAATTTTAGAGCTAGTATCACAGCTGTGGTCAGATATAGCACCTAAAGGCATAAGTACTTGTATTTTATCAACATTAGCATCAAATCTACAGTTCAAGGTGCTATCAAAGTTTACCATATAATAAGTTGTTTTGGGTTTACTTTTATAAAAGCTATGGGTTTGAGCTTTTATTAAGAGACCTGAAAGAGAAGGGTCGTAGTTAATTTTACAATTAAAAAAGAGAGAAGACTTACTATTAAACTTTTTCAAAAAGATGGTTTTCTTTTGAAGTTCCTTCTTATACGAATTCCATATAATTAAGAACATTAAGCAGTTATATTTTTGAGTAGAAGGCAATAGATATGACAGTTAGAAAGATTAGAAAAAAGGAAAATATATAACTCATACCTATTTCTTCGAATTTTGAGAACTTGTAATAAACAAGCGAATGAACTTACATTTTTGACGTCTAGACCTTACCATGAATTTTAAAAAAGTGAGAGCGTGCTATCCAGCCGTTTATTGAACAACAAAAATGATACATATCGATACAAAAAACAAACCAACGACTTTACAAACTCCAATCAATACGAACTTAAATTATAGACAAAATAATACATTAGATAAATAAGATAAAATATATACACAGATAAATTAGTGAAAGCATATAAACAGTTTTTATACTTTTTAAAGAAACCCTGAAGACAAATAAGAGACAGTAATGTGACTGTCTGTCCTAATCTTAAAGTAAAATAAACCAAATATTAAGATATATTAGCCTAAAGAAAAAGTAATTATAAACAACAAGAATTTAAAGAGACTCACCGAGTATTAAAATAAAATGAGCTTCATGCCAAATTTCTGATATTTATTTATAACTTTTAGAAGTATTTCCATAAAAAGTGGATAAGGAGACGTGCCTTTAAACGTTAAAGACTTTATTTAAGTTATTAAGTATTTAAAAGACCTAGTACCTCTCTCAACTGAACAATTGCCATATAAACATCAAGGGCAAATCTTGACTCTATTACCTTTTAGAACTTTAAAATGTTAGTCATGTATTATAGTCAATTTTAAACCCCATAAAAAGCCTAACAAGCCTACTCTTTGCTAAAATAAAGATCAAATTATGCAAATCAAAACAAGAGTAGGTCGTCAATGTATTTAGTTCCCATATAGCAATCTGAGCCCAAATTCC
>SEYY01002136.1:32500-45769 GCA_009176605.1 Armadillidium nasatum | reverse complement strand
CCTTCGGACAACCAACTCCTTTGAGTAGGGATCTGGTAAAAGATGTTCTTTCTTCAGGATATCATACCCTATCACGATGTCATATTCGGTTATCTCGTCTGGAATGATAACAAACCGGTTCAATCCCGATGTATATGTATCGGATAACCTCAAAGATATTAAGACTTCTCCGATTACGGGGAACTTACTCTTCCCAATACCTTCCACACTCCGATATGCGGTACTCATTAAGGGATTTTTGATTGGGTCTAATGTATGGAAACAATGAGCCGATATCAGGCTCACTTCAGCTCCTGTATCGATGAATGCGGTACATTTGCCTATTTGAGGCTGATCAGCTATACCGACCCTCAAAATTAATGCTTCTTCTGGAGCTCGAATTTCCCTAAAGGTAATGGTTTCCGCAGGATCTTCTGCTTCCTCATTCTCGTCAACCTCCTGTCCTATCTCCTTCGTAAGGGTTGGTTCTCTTATTGGCATACTATGATGCTGATCCGCTCGTATTGTTCTGCGTTGTGCTCTTTGTTCGAGAGGGGGCTCTGGCCTTTCAAATGATTCATCACCACGAGCCATGAAAATGCCATGATTTGGGTGGTCTTCCTCAATCGGTGCACCTCGGTACGAGTCCAGGTATTCGCACTCAATGTTCTCTCTCGACCGGTCTTCTCGCAATCTTTCTGGTTCGATTTCCTCATGTACTCCTTCTAATTCTCCTTCCATATTCTGTGGCCTCGAGTTCTCCAACAGGAGGTCTTCTCTGTTGGAACTTAACAGTTTCCCTGGCTTCTAGTACAATCTTTCCCTAGATGGTCTCCTTCACACAATGGACATTTCAACTGATCATTATTTTTAATTGTGCAGCTTCCCACTAGATGGCCAACTTCCTTACAATGCAGGCACCTATTTTGAGCCAGGTAACAATCATCATACTGATGACCTTGCTTGCCACAATACCTACATAATGGTCTTGCCCGACACTGACTCATTAAGTGATCAGGTTTCTTGCAATTGGCGCAAGATTGTCTCTGGTTGTTTTGAAAAGTTCTGTTCGCTTGTCCGCGGAACCAAGTTGATGGTCCCTCTGATCTTCCTCTATTCGGACGCGGATTATCGAACTGCTGGGGTGGTCTTTCTCTTGGAGAGGACTGTGGTAATGTTTGTTCGGTCATGGTAGGCATGCTAGTCCTTATTCTCGCGGAACATTCTCCTAACCTACTTGCGGATTGTTGACAACAACAAATCCGAGGGATCACCTCCCTTGATGGTGAAGTAACTGAGATTGACTTTGTTAAATCTACTAATTCCATCTGTTTCGTATTCTCTCTGTCTACTCCTTGATTTGGGAAACTACTCTCCACTATCGCCACCAACCGCTCCCAAGGGATTTGTACACCCAAAGAAGTTTCTATGGCCATTAGGGTATTATCTACTTTAGCTTTTACTTCGTGTGGTAGACTTTTTAAGAATTTTTGTCTCACAATGGGCATTTTAGTAACGTCATTTTCCGGGAATGCCTTCGAAGCCAAACCCACCAACCTCAAGGCAAACAAGGGAATAGTCTCTCCGGAATTCATATTCGCCTCCGTAAAGTTTTCAGCATCATACCTTATCTCCTTCATTAACTCCTCTGTATACCATTGTAACATCAAACGTTTTACTTCCTCATACTCTAATGAGGTGCATGTTACTATTTTATAAACTTCTAGAGCTAGTCCTTCGAGGTGAGCTCCAAGTAAGGAGACTCTTCCTTCGGTAGAACCAGGGTACATGGTATCACAATAATTCTCAAATCTCATCAAAAACTGTATCAAAGTTTCCCCGGCCCCTAACTTAAATTTCCCTGGTGGAATAACTTTGGGCTTTCTCTCAAGTGAGAGAGATTGCACCAAGGTAGTTACTGATTTTACTAACTCAGCATTTTGCTGGAGCAAAGCATTCAACGCGTTTGAATCATGGATTATTAGCGGGTACAACGGTCGTGAGTGGTGGTTGTTGGACTGAACCAGCCGTGTGATGGTTGTTGGACTGAGCCAGCCGTAAATGGTGGATTCTGGACTGAGCCAGTTGTGAGTGATGGATTCTGGACTGAGCCAGCCGTGAGTGATGGATTCTGCGCTGGGCCAATAGAAGGGTTATTCGAAGGATCCACCCCCGATAAAGGGAACTTGGGGTCATTAAGCAAAGCATTCATATCATCAGGCATGTTATATTATTTAGAATTAAGGTTTGTATGAGCACAAAAAAATGGTATGAGGGAATTTTATGGGATTTGTCTCACGTAATCAGGGAATTTGCGAGCAAAAATCGGTGAGCACAGAGAGCAAAACTCTCTCAAATTGGTGGGATCTATCTCCCCAAATCAGGAAAAAGGGTGACAAACACCCAGCAACAGAATAAGCTAACTTCAAGTCAACTACGCTCTGCTACCAATTTATGTAGTGATATTTCACTTACTTGAGGTGCCAATGATTTGTCGTTCGATAGATCTCGCCTTCCACGCGAGCTTTGGCAACCTTCAAAGTGTCCTTAGGTTGTCTGTATAGAGCTCAAGGACTGTCTTTGTTCCACCAGGAATTGAAAAGATGTATTTGTTCAGAGAGACAAGCTCCGCTACTGGGTGGAAAATTTTTTATACAAATTAGAAAAAGAACTCCCTCAAAACAGAATAACTGTAAAGAGTACTCACCAATTATCTGACCTCAATTAATTGACCTTTATTACCAGAAAGCTCGTTCAAAAATGATGAAAACAAGAAGTGGAAAAATATAAGAAATGTAAATAAATTTATTTTTATCATCAACCACTTTACAAGTATATATATACACGTAAATATAGATATACCTACACCTAACAAGTTATTATATTCTTATAGAGGCCTCTGCTAATAAAAAATAATCTCTAATAATTAAAGTACACAAATAAAGACTCCTACCTATGCAATCAAATATATATATACTTAAGAATTTAATTTAATGAATATGGCGCAAATAAATGAATTAATAAAGAAAATTTTAAATGAATTCACAAATAATATTGTTCAATGAAAGATAACGAAAAACTTAATAAATCAATAATAAAATGTAAGAAAAATTGAAATTCGTTAACCAAATAAAAAAATGACCATAAGGAAGGGCAACTAGTATTTCATTGACTTTATTTGGACACAATAGTCTTTCTTATTAACTAATTGAATTGCTCATATTCAGCAAGAATTTTAAATCAAATGAAGATAATAAAAATACAAAAAAAAAAAACATATATGAGATTTCACACGATAATTTTTAAATAATATAGATGTTTAATAAATATTCTAACAATATATTAAACACATTCAAATTTTTAGTACCCTTCCTTTCTTCACTCCAACATATATAATAAACTATATCACCAATACTTAAACAATTTATTTGGTTACCAATAATTAGTTATGTCCTTCTGGACTTCTTTATATTCTTAACTTTAAAATAAAAGAAATGTTAATTTACCTTAGAGGTGTTCATTCTTACGAAGAATACTGATTTTTATAGGTGGGGATGAACACTGAGAGTCTTTATCACACTGGACTCAAATCCTTCGAGGATTCTTTAAAAGAACTCGTTGTTAAGTTGGTCAATCAGCGTTGTAGTCTGCAATGGTGTTCCAGAACTTGGTCCCTATATAAAAATAAAGCACACCAAAACATTACTTCAACTCTAAATTATTTGTTCCCTAAACTAATTTCATATCTATTCTATAAAAAAAATGTCTTTTTATAATCAAATCTTAAAACAACAGTTTACTATTTATACATCTAACAAGCTTAGACTATAATTCATTGAAGTTACATTTACTTTTTCTTTAATTTTTATAGATTTAATCAGATGAATTTATTGACTTTATTTTTTTTTTTTAGTCTAAATGAACTCATTCAAGTTATAACTTATTCCAAAATATTATCCAATTTATGCTAATAAAACTATTCCCTAACAAACTTATTTAAATTGTAACTTACCCTAGATAAGGGCCAACAATGTGTGAGATAACTCTCCTTTGATGATTTTGAGTTCTATTCACTTTAATGGCTTCTCTTTCCAATTCACTATATTTATTTTATTCACTGTATTACCATACAAAAAAAATATCTTTCACAATTTCTTTATTATTTATTTTTACTTTAAAAAAAAAAAAAAAAAAAAAAAAAAAAAAAAAAAAAAAATAAAAATATATATATATATATATATATATATATATATATATATATAATATATATATATATATATATATATATAATATATATATATATATATATATTATATATACATAGTTTTCAACATTTACTAATTTCTTAATTTATATTTACCTGATGTTAATTAATATGCTTTCCTTTATACGCAATTATACAATCTTTTTCTTTTTTCGCAATAAGTCTAAGCAATCAGAAAGTGACTTTCTAATGTTGAGTCTGAACACAGAATGGAAAACTGCTTCGATTGCCTCTGATCCTAAATTTGGCAACCACCAATAGTTGCTATTTTGATTCTTAAGCTGGTACTATAATTTGGTTTCGTATCATTTTCCCTCGTCGATAGTACAAATTCCCTGTTTTCCCACGGCCTTCTAGCAACACTTCTAGATTATTCCTTTTGTTTACATTTTCCAAAATTTCAGCCGCCATTTGCCTTTTATTTCCTTTTTGTATTTTCTTTATTATTTATTTTCATTACTTTTAAAAGTGTTTTTTCTTTTTATAGTTCTTTCTTCAAATTCTTGAACAATTAAGCTGTATAGATTATTTTCTCAATGTAAGATATTTTCTGGGGTTCCTTTATATGATTTCCTAATTTGCGACCAATTTTAGGTTTACCTTAGGGTTGATCTGCCATTTTTTCATTGTATTGTTCTTAAACTTAGTTCTACTTTTTAAAGCAAATAGTATTTGGTGCGCTTTTATTTATGATATAAAATTTATTTAATTTCCTTATTTCTTAATTAATTTAACATAAAAATACCATCACCACTTAAAATTAAGGTAGGGCCCTACAACAGCGGGCTTTAAAGAAATTGAGATTAAATGAGGAGGGAAATACGGAAGATGGAAGGGAGTTCCACAAAACAGAGGTGGCAGGAAAGAAAGAGGCACCACAGCGGACAAGCCTGGATTGCCTATGTCCACGCAAAATTGATGCGCGACATTGCACCCCTTGTGCTGCGAGGACGCCGTAAAGGTGGAGGTACACGGGTGGATAGTTCCCTCGAGCATTTGCCGCTGTAGTACCTATAGAAAAGAGACAAGGCACCAACATCACGTCGCAAAGATAAAGAATCAAGAGAATTAGAAAGAGCGGACAGTTTTATGTCTTCTTAGCCTTTGACTCAACCCTATCCAAAAGACGGGTGAAACCTGAGCCACCCCAGATATGAGAGCAGTACTCCATACAAGGCAGATGAGACCCTTGTATAATTGGAGTAACTGCGAGGAAGGAAAAAATTCTCGCAGTCTAAACAGAACTCCCAGCTTCTTTGAGGCCGCCCTAGCAACCATTGTGATATGAGGTTTCCAAGACATTTTTTTGTTTATGTGAAGGCCAAGGATGTTTATATTGTCAACAGGAGAGACGGGAGAACCATCAAAAGAAATAGAAAAGTTAGGAGGTGTCTTTGAGAGGGAGATTTCTAGAAGTTGAGTTTTTAAAGAGTTGAATTTCACAAGGTTGAGACGACCCCACTGGGAAATTCTATCCAGATCTGCAAGAATGGAATCGGAAAGATTTAGACGAGAAGCAACTCTAGATGCAAAGGAAGTGGCAGATTTGAAATGAGTAGAATGAATGGAGGGTTGAGTCATCGGCATATGAATGGATAGGGTTAGATGAACAGCTGAAGATCATTAATGAAAAGTAAGAATAGAGTAGGAGACAAGACAGAACCCTGAGGAACACCACTATTGACAGGAAAGGAAGAAGAAGTCGCTCCATCAACAATAGCTGAAATGGAACGTTTAGAAAGAAAACTAGACATAAGTAAGCAAAGAGGAGGAGGGGAGCTTGGAAAGCAGTGACGCATGCCATACCCGGTCAAACGCCTTAGATATGTCAAGCGCCACCACGCAAGTCTCCCCATGGTCCCTAAGGGCAGAAGACCATAAATCTGTGAGATAGGAAAGTATATCACCAGTAGACCTCGAACATCAAAAGCCATACTGATGATCAGAAAGAAGGGAATGAGATTCCAGATGATCTAAGAAGTGAGAGTTAAGAAGGGTTTCAAAGATCTTAGACAGAATACAAGTGAGAGCTATAGGACGATAGTTGGAAGGATCAGAGCGGCTACCTTTCTTCAGAATAGGTTGGACTATTGCGCACTTCCAACACTGAGGGAAAGTACTAGTATTGAGGCATAGAGAGAAAAGTTGAAAGAGGGACGGAACCAGCTCAGAGGCGCACTCCCTTAAAACTCGGGGAGGAATGCCATCCGGGCCGCTTGCTTTCCTAACGTTCATTGACTTCAGAAGCCCATGCACCTGGTCAAATGAAATCACAGGCAAAGGCATGGGACCTCTGAGGGGAGAAGAAGTAGGAGGAGGATTGCCGGAGTTGTCCAGGGTAGAATTAGAGGAGAATAGGAGGCCAAAGAGATTAGCCTTTTCAGTTGGAGTGTTAGCAACAGAACCATCAGAGCGAATAAGAGGAGGAAAGGAAGATTTACAGAAATTGTTGGAGATGTTTTTGGCAAGAGGCCAGAAAGATTTTTCAGTAGGAGAATTTAGGAGCTCAGCACACCTTTGTTTGGTGAAAGTCTGCTTGGTCTGGTGATTGCATGTATAATTGGGCTTAGTTTTACTTTTACCTTTGCATGAATGTACTGATAACTAGGGATGGGATAGACCTAGTCTTTTGTGCATGTATTAGTATTGTTATTGTTATTATTTGTTTGGACTGAGACAGTCTCAATAGGCCCTTGTGGCTTCTAACTGTCTCTATTTTCCTATGTTCCTATGTTCCAGGTTTAGGCTCTTAATCTAAGAAAAGACATTCATATGATATGGGCAGAGCAGCGAGAGGAACAAGAATGATTTTGGATTTGAAAATAGGAGTTACAAGGATAAGCTGGAGGAATTGGGGATGTTTACCATAAAAAGATTTCTTTGAGGAAATATTTGTTTTCAAAATGTTGTCATATGTTGATGATATAAAAGTGAAAAAGTTCTTTTCATTAGAACACTCTGACCTCATGATGGGTCATAACAGAGAGATAAAGAAGGCTTGCCATTAGGATTTGGGAAAGTTTTTTTTTTACAGTAACAGAGTGATTAATTATTGGAATGGTTTACCAAATAATATTCATAGTAACTCTCAACCTTTAATTAAGATAAAGTGGGATCAATATTTGAATGATCAAGGTATAGCATAATTGACACAGTTTTTGGGGACTATGTATGTAGGTTTTGATATTTCTTTGGAATATTGGTGATTTTGCATATTAAATGAGATTTGTTTATAGTTTGGCTACATGCTGCATGTACTGTATAACTGATACATTTTCCAATATTTCTATTGACAGAGTTCATGAGACATAGGCATGTTCATGATGTAAAGGCTTATTTCATAAACAGTTTTATAATTTAATGGTGCAATTTATTCATTTCCTTCTCCGGTCTTATATATTTTAATCTGTATTAATTAAAAAATGCATATTGGATTTCTAGAATTAGGAATAAATATTGGTCAGCTACTCAAATGTAAATTTTTACTAGATTATCTATAGAAGATTTTTAGTTATGTTTAGTAGTCTAATATTGTTATTTAATATACCGGTATTGATTTTCAGAATTTTTGCAGACATAAATTGAATTTTTGGTGTTTAGAAAATGTATGTAAAGTCCTGTTTATACTCTTCAGTTACAAAAAATTTGAAAATTTATTGTCAGTAAGTTATATTTATATTTTTTTAACCTTGTTTATACTCTTCAATTACAAAAAATTATTATTAATTAGTAATATATCATTTTTTTTAACCTATTTCAATTTTCAGTTTTATTCCAATTACTATGGATCATTACAAATTTATCCAATAAAGTTCAACAAAAACAGAAATATAAGGTTTTAGTTTGGAATTTTCTATTTTGTATTTGGATGCTAACCCTTATAACAAGGTGGAAAAACCCCAGTTTAAAAAACCAGCTTTCTTTGTTTAATTATTTCATTTTTATATTATATATATATATATATATATATATATATATATTATATATATATATATATATATATATATATATATATAGTATATATATATTATTCTATTAGAGAAAATAAAGTTATCAATACTCACAATGTTTCGTAGATGTGGGTATCAAGGTATCATCCGTTTTCCTCTTGACACGGACGATGCTGTTGAATGAAGTCGCTCTCCGACGTTATCAAAAACATAACTCAATAAAGACTATTGGGATCACAAAAGAGCATGGCACATATGTAAATAACACCGGTTTTTAAAGTTGAATATAAAATTCGGTAATAAAACTTTAGAATATTTATTATTGGGAGAGTTATATGAAAATTTCTTTTTTCAAAACAAGGATTAAGAACGTATAAGAAGGTTGAGAAAAACGAAGGAACGGTTTAATAGGGTTTTTGTGGTTATTGAAAACTGACGAGAATGTTTTCAGAAGAATATTTAACAAATAAATCTGTAATCAATTATTTTTAAATTGAGGAAAATGGAAACCAATGTTGAAGTGTTGAAGGACGATGATATGTTAATGAAGTAGGTTATACATCCCAATCCCGGGACTGTGGAAGAAAAATTCTTGTTGTTATTTGTTTCCAAAAATTTGCTTACATTATATAAACATACATAAACGGTATAACTTACCAAGGATTTTCCTGGTGATAAAAATTCTTGCTCAATTTGTTGACAATATTATCTTTAATTAGAGTCTTAATTCGGTAAGTCGTAATCTAGTAATAGTTTTTTTATAAATTTATTTAATGTCTTTTATTTTATTTTATAATTTATATCTACCTAGAATAGACAAATAAGAGAGTTAATGTTTACAAGAAAAGAAATATACATGATAAATTGTGTTTTGAAGAATCCTCCAGAGTGTAGTTTATGTTATATGAAAATATATATATGACAGCTTTCCTGTGAAAAATATCATATAGTACCTGTTTATATATATATATATATATATATATATATATATATATATATATATATATATATATATATATATATATATATATATATATATATATATATATGGGTCATTCCATGTCAACTCACCAGATTTCAGAAAAGTTTCCCACGTGACCACCTCTAATGTTGATAAAACTTTGAGGATAGATTGATATACATCTCTAAGGAAGGTTTGTAAAATGTTAGACATCAATTTTAATTTTTGTGGATGAAAGAGCCCCCAAAGTGCACTGGGGTAGTTTATGGGAAAAATTCATCAAAGCAATTTTCAAATTCAGTAGTCAACAATTTCAAAAATATTGCAGTAAGGCATTGAAATTATGCGTCCCTCAGTAATTTTTGCCATTAAGTTGAATAATTATAGTTTAAGAACAAAAGAATGAAAATAAGAGGTACAGGGTGGTCCAAAGTCTGCAAAAATGCTTGTCATGAAAATAAATTCCCATTTTCAATCATCAATATAATTGTGATCAGTTGTTTTGCAGCATCCTATTTTGGCATACTGGCAATATTTAGTGAAAAAAAACAGTTTTTAAGTTCAAACCCATTCAAGCTATGTTAAATAAATTCTTAAATGCGGTCAATCCAAAGTTGACATTTTATTTTCATGGCTATTTTTTTCCCAATTTGAAGGCAAAATTTCAAACTGTGGGTTTTCTTTGATCACTTTGTAACAAACACCACTGGAAAGAGCATACTTTTATTGTCCTAAAAGCATATATAAATTTTTTTTTATATAAATTTAATTTAAAATTTTTTATTTTATTTTATTTTATTTTTATTTTTTTACATTTTTTTACATTTTTTCAAAACTTTTTATACAGGCCTATTTTATTTTCTGGGTGGGAGGGTGTGAATCCCTTGGTACCTTACTACTTATATATATATATATATATATATATATATATATATATATATATATATATATATATATATATATATATATATATATATATATATATATATATATATAAATTATTTTTAATACTTTAATTCCGACTCTGGCTCTGACTCCAAAAGTGCTCGTGAAAGAGCTTGGGGTCTAGGAGTACTCAAATTTCTACTGAAAATCATCAGCATATCGGTTGATATTTACTGATATTTTTGCTGATATTGTGAGCTAAATATCAACATTTTTTTGGACTTCCGATGTGCCAATATTTGCTTTGAAATTGCACAAAAAGTGCACATGAAAAAATAAATTTAACAGCTCGCACAATTGTTAATCTACACAAAATCACCTTATCTTGAGAAGTACAAAAATGAAAAATATGATTTTGGGACTATAAAAGTTTGCTCTTTCGAATCGTGTTTGTTAGGAAAAGATCAGAGAATACCCACAGTCAGAAATTTGACCTTGTAATAAGGTTTTATTTAAATGTAATAACTAAACTACATTTAGCGGTAAACAAGGTAAAAGTTTTTGACCTTTAAAATGCAGACTTTAATAGATTCAGAAACATACTTGAGGAATTTGAGGACCAAAACTGTTTTCAAATGTGGGAAACATTCAAATTAGTCTTGGATAAAATTCAGTTAGAATGTTTTTCATTTAGGGCAAATAATAGAATGCTCAATTGGTGGAGTAGTGAGATAAGGGATAAAAGTAAGGATTTGAAGAAGTTCAAAGACAGGAACATAGAATTTAGAAACTTACAGGAGAATAAGAAATGAATTAAATCTGGTAATAAGGAGGTCTAAAATACAATCAGAAATTAACTTGCCAAGAAATAATAACAATGATCTGAAGAAATTCTTTAGTTTTTAAAAATTTAATAATAATAGAAAGATTGGTCCTATAATATAAATGACCAAGTGGAAATTCTATATTTTGAAATCTATTTTGCATTAGTATTTACACATGTAAGGTTTGATAAGTCACATCAGATAACAGAGTAGAGGAGTTTTGTATCCCTAAAGGTTGCATCTCTAAATGTTGAACTTGATGAGATTAAAATTTTACTTGAACATATTGATTATAATAAGTCTTCAGATCCTAATGGTATATATGGAAAAATCCTGAAGGAAGGTAAATGGTTTATATTTAATATTCAATAGGTCCCCTTAACTACTGTGAGATAATGGAGGATTGGAAAATTGCTTATGTGGTGCCAATTTATAAGAAAGATAACAGAAATGATATTGGAAACTACTGGCCAGTTGGTAGTAAAAGTTCTAGAAAAAATAATGAAAACTTGAATAGAAAAGCATTTAGTTGACAAGATTTTGCTAAACTCTCAACATGGTTTTAGGAAAAGTAAATCATGTCAGACAAATCTTATAGAAATTATGAAGCCTATTATTGATTGCATTGACAAAGGTGAGCCAGTTAGTATTGTATATCTTGATTTTAGCAAAGCATTTGATAAGGTACTTCATAAAAGGCTGATTTCCAAATTATCTCAGTGTGATTTAGGAGGGATTGTTCAAAACTGCAAACAGAAGTAGTTGAAGGACAGGAGACAGTATGTAGTATTAAATAGCAATAAATCATTGAAGGAACTAGTAAACAGTGGGACTCCTCAAGGTTCTTCTATTCTTAATCTATTTTATAATGATTTGGATAAGGGAATAAAAGGTATAGTTTCTAAGTTTGCTGATGATACTAAGCTATCCTATCCTGTTAAAAATATTGAGGGTTATATGACAATTCAATGTTCTTGGTTGGTCTTAAAAGTGGCAAGTGAAATTCATTAAAAAGTGTAATGTTCTTCATGTAGGCTATACTGATGAGAATTTCAATTGCAAAATGTATGTGAAATGGCTTAAGTCTGTGGGTAAAGGAAAAGATATAGATGTTATTATCAGTTTATATTATCATTTCTGTGTCAGAACAGCATTTCGAAGCTAAGAATAGAGAAAACGGAATGCTAGAAATAATAAACCCCAATGTTGATTCTAAAAGTAAAGAGATGATTAGTAAGCTCTATACTAGTTATGTTAGATCACTGATTGAGTACTGTGGACAGGTTTGGACTCCTTATTGTAAGAAACAGACAGTAATATTCTGGAAGCAGTACAGTGTAGAGAAACAAGAATGATTTTTGGTTTTAAAAACAATAGTTACAAGGATAAGTGAAATGAACTGGGAATGTTTTCCATAGAAAGAAGATTCCTTAGGGGTAAAATAATTCAGGTTTTCAAAATGTTTTTGTTGATTAAAAATGTAGATATGAGTAAGTACTTCTTACTAGATCCCAATAGACACGCCAGTTATCATTAAAAATAAAGAAGGTATGCCATCAAGGTGTGAGAATGTATTTTTCAGCAACAGAGTGGTTAATTTTGGGAATGGCTTACTAAAATATATTATTGATAGCAACTCTCTTAACTTTTAAGAAAAGGTGGGATCAATATATGGATGATCAACATTTAGTGTGACTGATTCTGCTTTTAAGCAGAGTGGTTAATTTTGGGAATGGCTTACAAAAATATATTATTAATAGCAACTCTTTTAACTTTTAAGAAAAGGTGGGACAAATAAATGGGTGATCAACATTTAGTATGACTGATTCTGCTTTTAAGGTGACATATGTTTGAGTATTTTTGACAGTCCTTTGTGGTATCAGTAATTTTGCTTGTTAGTTTAGATGACTTATTTATTTATGGTTTGGTTTAATAAATTTCATGTTGCGTGGGGAATAATACAATTGATTTGATTGTTTGCATGGGGAAAATTAGGAATGTGATGAACTATTTATTGTGAAAAGCAGCATTTGTAATTTTTTTTTTTTTTTTACTTAGTCTTGATAGGCCCTTATGCCTTTAAACTCTCTCTATTTTCATATGTTCTTATTGACAAATATTTGTTTATGGTTATAAAAAATTACCTTAGCCATTTTTATACAACATAATTTTGACTTTTTAAACACCTAATATGATTAATTTATGACTACTCAGTTTTACTTACCCAAGAATATTAATTAGGTATGATCTAAATCATTTGGCACAGAACTTTCTCAGTCATTACCGAAAAGTATATTTGTGTACAATGATATTATTCCTAGACTTGAAAGTGAATAAAAACAAACTGATTGTTTTTAAAATTGTAGCATGTATGGTAAACAAATATTTTTCTTAATTTCACTGAAC